>PVKP010016568.1:0-47904 GCA_004027715.1 Plecturocebus donacophilus
CCCCAAGTTGCAAAATCAGAAATGGCACAGGCGGCAGCCGGGAGCGGCGCGGGGCGCAGCGCCGGGGGCGGCGGGCATGGGCCACGGCGCGCGCACACACTCGCCCTCCGCCTCGCCCGCACCCCCGCGCACACACACACTCGCACACACACTCGCTCACCCGCGCCGGGCGCCCGCCCGCCCGCCGGCCGCTCGGGCTACGCGCAGCGCGCGGGCTGAGCCGACATAGAGGAAGCCGGCGAGGGCGGAGGCGGCGGCGGCGGCGGCGGCGGCGGCGGAGGTCGCGGCTGCAGGCGCCGCTGGAGCTGCCGCCGGAGCTGCTGCGGCGAACGCCGCTGGAGGAGCCGGGGCCCGGGTCGGAGTCCGAGCAGGAGTCGGGGCCGCAGCCGGAGAGCGAGCGGAGGCCGGGGCCGCCCGCGCCGCCGCCGCTGTCCCGGCGGGAGCCCTCGCCGGGCTCGGGAGTGTGGGGAGCGCGGTGAGCCGAGCAGGGCGCTGGACTAGGCTGCCGGCGGCAATCAGGGCGCGCGGGTGTCGGGGGGCCAGGTCCAGGGCCGGACGCAGCCAGCCATTCAGGAAGGCAGCGCTGGAGAGCGGGAGGCAGCCGGCGAGGAAGATCACACACTTTGCTCTTTTTGTTGTGCCGGTGGCGCCGGGCTCTCGCTGCCTTCTTCTTTCGGGAGGTAACGGAAGGGGGAGAAAAATACGGGATAATTCACGCCGGCGACGAATTCACAGCGAAATAGAAAAAATAAAAATCAGAAGAAAATAATTGCCAAAAAAAAAAAAAAAAAAAAAAAGAGGAAAAAGGAAAAGCGAGAGAGACATCCAAAGTAGGTCGAATAAATAATCCTCTTCTTTTCCTCTTTCTTGCTCCTTCTTCTGCTTCTTCTGCTATAACACACAGAGCTAGTTAAAAAAACCCTGGAGATCGCCCAAAAATGTTCTTTTTTTAGTATTTTAAATAAGTGCTCTTCAGCCGGGAACCAACACCCTCCCTCCAAAAAAAATCGTATATGTATAAAATAACGATAAGAAGAATACGAAGGGGGTGCCTCCTCCTCCTCCTTTTTTTTCTTTAAGTTTAGCCCTCTCTCTTCTGCAGGAATGGAGTAAAAGACACAAGGAGGAGGGAGAAAAAGGAAAGAAAGAAGGAGAAGAAGGGGAAAACAACTAGTAGAATATGTAAGAAAAGAGGAAGGAGAGAGAGAAGAGAGGTTCAGAGAAGACAGGAGAGAGAGAGAGGAGAGAGGAGGGAGAGGGGGGAGAAAGAGAGGAGAGAGAGAGGGGGAGAGAGAGAGAGAGAGAGAGAGACCCAAAAATTGAATGCGTTTAAACGGGAGGACTCGCAGAGCAATGTTTCCGAAAGGGGGATCTGCGCGAATGTCTGTATATAGTGAACTTTGACACTACTATTGAAACTGACACGTTTCTATGGAGATCGCTGCCTTATATGGAGCTCCTGTCAAGGAGCCAAGAGAAGGGCTGCTGGCAACTGATAATCAAAGGCGACTGACTGGTCAGAGCCCTGCGTCGGGGGGAGAGAAAACGGGAGGCTAAGGTTAGCCAAGCCTCCCGCACGCCATTGGTTGGAGAGCCCCTCCCCCCTCCTCTTTTGCTTTCTTTCTTTTTTTCTCCCCTCCCTCTTAGCTACCTACAGACTGGGATGGTGTGGGGAGGAGGAGAGAAAGTGAGGGAGGGGGTGTGTTTCTGACAAGCGCAATTTACATTGAGATCGCCCTGCGCTGCTATTTACTCTGAGACCTGATTAGTATGGGTCGTCTATGGTCACACACACACACACACGCGCACACACCCCAGAGGGGGAAGGGATGACGAGGGGAGAACGCCTAGCGATGGGTAAAAGGAGAATTAGAAGGAAATGATTTAGATTTCTTTTGAAAAGTTTTTAAAATTAGATTTTATGAGCGCGAAGAGTGTCATTGAAAATGTTTGGAAACATTTTTAATGGGAATGAAACCCCCATCACTTTAATGTTTCGTGAAATATGCTGGATTTGGATTGTTTTCTTCTCTCACATACAAGCACAATCCAAGTCTGGATTCTGCTCATTTTATATCCTTTTAAGAAACAGGTAGGATCCCCCTATATTTTGATCCAAAGTATATCTTGGTTTAAAAGGTCTAATGACGACAAAGCACACTCCTGGAATTTGCAGCTATTGCCACAAATTCGGTCGGAGTCAAGGCTTCCTATTTATCCCAAAGATGATTTTAAAAATAAACTTTCCAATGAATCCAATTTTTCCTTCTTCTTCTTTAAAAAAAAAAAAAAAATCACCTGATTGTTCCAAACTACAAACAATGCTTCAATAATCATTAATAAAACAGTAGTAAGTCCTCATATTGTTGCGAGAAGGGGGCGATTAGTGTGGCCAAGTCAGTCCCGGGAAAAGAGCAAACAAACGGGAAGACGGAGAGGGGGAGGGGGAAAGGGAGAGGAGAGAGGGGGGAGAGAGAGAGAGAGAAGTGAGAGAGAGACCGAGAGAGAGGAGAGGGAGAGGAGAGAGAAGGGAGGGAGAGGGGAGAGGGAAGAGAAAAAGAGAGACAGACTAGAGAAAGAGAGGAGAGAGGAGAGAGAGAGGAGAGAGGAGAGAGAGGAGAGAGAGAGAGACAGAGGAGGGAGAGAGAGAGAGAGAGAAGGAGAGAGAGGAGAGAGAGAGAGGGAGAGAGAGGAGAGAGAGAGGGAGAGAGAGAGAGGGAGGGAGGGAGAGAGAGAGAGAGAGAGAGAGAGAGACACCCCGGCCCCCGAAGGTGATTGGTCGCGGGAGGAGGGGCAGCGGGAGGAGCGGGTCCCGCGGCGGGGCTCGCAGGAATCGCTGGCTCCGGCTGCCACCTAGCGGACGGGAGCCGCTCCCGGGCGGCACCTCGCCGAGTCCCTCCTCCCCTCCCCGCAGGCAGCCTGTGCCTTTTCTCCAAACGAAGACAGCACTTTGAAAATTCTTTCAATGGATTTTTTTTTCCTTGAAAGATCGTACTGGGGGAAAATGATACTTCTATTAGTTACATATTCTCCAATCGCATCCTCGCACCCCCCTCGTTTGGAGATCGCTCCCCTAGGCAGGCTCAGGCGGGCGCGGCGCGGCGCGGAGTGACAAAGCCACCGCTGCCGCCGCCGGGGGTGGGAGCCGCGCTCGCCCGCCCGCCCCTCGACTCGCGAGGGCGTAAAAGTTTGTCTCAGCTCGAGCATTCCTAGCGCCAACACGCCCTCAGGTAAAGGTGGAAGTAAATGGCCACGCTGTATCCACAGAGGTAGGGTTTGCTTTTTAATACTGGTTCTCACTTGAGGTCTCACCAGGGAGGGATTTGGGAAGCACTGCGTGTCTGGGGGACGTTTTGCGCTTCCTGGTCTCTCCAGCCTACAAGTCGGGAGTCCGCGACCGCTTAGTGACGAGCGATGATTTTAAAGAGCGGACTACCAGGCTTTCCCGCGTCTGCCCCACAGACCCTCCTGCTCGAATGATGGGGAGACTGTCAGTGCACTCCGCGAGCGCTGGCGCATCGCACACGGCTGATGGCGAGGAGGCGACTGGGGGTGCCAGGGGCTGCTTGCCCTCGCCCCTGTGCCCAAATAAACGCGCAAACGTGCTCCCATCTTCTGGTCAGTTAAAAGGTGAAACGAACACGATTAAAATAGACCAAAAAAAGAAAGAAAAGAAAACCTTTCTACGTACAAATTCTAAATCGTACTCCCCATACAGTCAGAGGCAGGCAGTCGAGGGCAGAGGCAGCAGGCGAAGAGAGGGAGACGGGGCGCGGGAAGAGAACGCGGAGAGAGACGGAGGGAGTGGGAGACGAGCGAGAGCGAGCGCCAGGGCACCGCAGGCAGCTGGACGCCCGGTCCACAGGCCCAGCCGCCCTCGGACCCTGGACCGTGCGTCGTGGGCACCAGAAACGAGACTCGGCCAAATCCTGCCTCGCCAGGCAAGTAACGCAATGGTTATGGTTTCTCTTGAACTTGGGGTTGGTGACGGGCAGCGCCGGGAGGCAGTCTTGGCTCGCACGGCCTCCGCGGGCCGGGAGCAGAGTCTGGGCAGCCGGGGCGGGACGAGGAGAACTTTCCGCGGGGCCTGCTCGGGAGTTGCCCTCGCTCGGCCTCTGTCTCGCCCCGGCGCGAAGGCAAGGATCGCGGCCGCCGCACTTCCCTGGAGGAGACGATCGTGCCAGGCGAGCAGCAGCAATCCACATTCAAAATAGGCTGCCCCCACCCCCACCTGCTATTCCCTATCTCCCCCTCGGCGGGAAACAGCTGCCCAGGCTGGGGACCGGGACCCGCACGCTTAACATCGGCCAGGCTGTTTCTGCTGGTGCCTAGCGCGACCCGCGGTAAAACCGGCTTAGGAGTCCGGCCCGGCTGGCTCTTGTGCCCGCGCCTTGCCTCTTGCGGCCAGAACCTGGCGAGCCTGGATCCAGCCGCCCACCTGCAGGCGCCGTTTGTAACGCCATCCCCTAATGTAACGCGATCGATGGCTGCCTGTCTGATGTGGGCGATAGTGTCAGCGGATTAAAAGGGACATCAAGCGGCTCTCCCGAGCGGACAACCTGCGGCGGTGGCGAGAGCACCGGGATTCGCAGCCTAGCAGCGGAGCCGACTCCTCGCGCCGCTGCCAGCGGGCTGGGGGCAGGGAGGGGGTCGCATCCCAGGGGTGGGGAGAGAGGGGGTGTGTTGAAAGGAACAGGCTCAATTAAAACCCACAAGGGCGGTTTCCTCTGTGCCGGGCAGGGGCGTGCGTTTGCGTCAGAGGGCGCGCGGGGGCGGGGGTAGCCGACGCCTGGGACCGCACCCGGGGGCTGGGTGGGCTCTGGAGCGAGGCGGCCACGCCTAGCTGGGCTGGCCCGGGGTCAGGCCCTGCAGGCGAAGGGCAAGACGAGGCTAGAAGACAGCTGAGCCTGTCCTGGAGCGGCAGCGCCCACCCATCCTCACTGTGGGCTCTCGGTGCCCCTGCCGGGCTTTCAAACTTGAAAGAGGCCCCTGGGACCCGACGTGACCCTGGGGGTGGGGAGAAGTTGGGCCCGCGAGGCCTCGGGCGTAGCCGCCGGCTCCTCCGGAAGGAAGGGGGAGGGTGCAGTCCCTTGCCGTCGTCCCAGGGGTGGGAGTGGGAAGCTGTTGGTGGTGATGCCCGGAGCAGTCGAAGCCCGCGGCTTTTCGGAGGAGGGAAGCGGCTCACCTCCTGCGGGGCATCCGCGCCAACTTTCTGTCTCAAGAGGGGGCGGGGAGAAACCAAGCCTTTTCGAGAAGGGCGCTGTCCCCCTCTGGGACTCGTCTGGCCTGAGCGGCACTTAGAGCTCAGTTTCTCTTCCGAAGCTTGTGTCCCCGACCGCGGTGGCACACCCACAAGACGCCCCACTTGTGTTCACAGCACTTCCTCCAGCAAAAAAGTCTTCCATAGAGGCACTGAGGGGTCAGCTCAGTTCCTGGGGAGCCCTTTCTTTCTCTCTTCAAGGCTGTCGTTTGATACTGGTCCCACTTGGCACACTTGTCCCGGGCCTAATGTAGCCCACACTCAACCAGGAAATAACGATATCTCTTGTTGTTGGGTAGGGTACCTAACAGAAAACTGATCATAGTTTTCGAGAGTACTTGGATCCCCTAATTGGGAAACTCCACATACTAGTCCAGGCACGCTCAGCTGCAGGAGCAGGAAACGCAGTTGCAGTGTCCACTTTTCTTTCACAGGCCCCTCACCCACCTTTAGATCTCTCTCCCTCCCTTCTAGGCCAGGCCTTTCACCCCAGAACCTTAAGCTGAGTCTGGACGTGGTTCTTGGCTCTTGCCTCAGCATCCTACCCGAGGCCTCCAGCTAGGCCCACCCTCTCCAGGGTCTCTCTCTCTCTCTCTGTTTGGCGGGTCTGGGAACTCTAAGGGCCTCGCCAAGGGCCTGGGCTCCCCGGGGCCTCCCTTCCTACTTCTGCCTTCCTGGTCCTGATCAGTGCATACTAGGTCTTTAGTGTGGTTCCCCCAAAAGGCGATGTAAAGGTACCACTCTGTTTGGGGAAAGGAATTAGGCTGTAAGCCTAAGTAGTACCCCTTGCGGGCTGCTAGAATCAAGCTCAGCGTTAATCACGTTTTAAAAGATCTACCAGAAAACGCTTGATCTCTCCCAGCCACCAGTAAACTGTTGTGATCTGGTGAGAGAGGTAGAGAAGCACAGATTGGTTTGGCTGTACATTCAGCGTTGACTTGCGTTCCAGGGCCCTGAGTCCGGATGTAAGCGGACTTTCTAGCCTATTAACATACCCCTTCTCTCCTTGTCTTTCTTACAACAAGACTGAAACATTCTTTACTAATTCTATGGTCTTTTTGATATTGATATCTTGGTCTCCTGAAAGTCATTCATTTTGACTTTTTGGTAAGTCACACTGAACAAAAGTGGCCTTGTAAAAACATTTTCTAAATCTAGTTCAAGAGCCATGGGACCCTACAAATGACCAGATATGTGTAGGAAATTCCCTTTTATACCTCTTCCCTGCCTCAAAATCGTTAAAAATGGTATTATTCTGTTTAGTAAGACCACAGAACAGAACTAACCCTATTTTATCAATCCTATCTGGAGAGATGAACATGCCTGCAATCACTGGAAAAAAGGTCAGTGCCTCTGATCTTGCTGCAGACCTTTCCCAAAGAGCTTATTTGAAAGGTGCCGAATCAATTAGTCTCCCCTGGCATGAGATTAAAGCCAGGAAGGGCATAGTTGAAGATGTATTCAAAATGGTCTCACACAGATCTTTTGGAAGAAAGGGTGGAGAGAGGCACAGGAATGCCCACCTAATGTTTTGTGATTACTAAAAAACAGAACCAAAACAAGCAAACAAAACCCCAGCCTATCTCAGAAATCTCTACTGAACCCAGCCTATATTGTGGCTGCTCAGTTGTAAAAAAACTCTGCCTTTATCAACAAAATACAAGGTGGTCAGGCCAAGTTAGGAGTCAGGCTTCTGCTGGACTGCCTACTCTTAGCTTGCACATATAGTCAAACCAGGAACCCAACAGATTCCAGTGTTCATTACCGCTCTGGTAGCCCAGGCATTTCTTCTTTGTCACCTTTGGGTCTAAATGCTCAGAGATAAGTGCTATACCTTAGTTTAGTTTTCTATCTCGAACCGGTCATTTAAAGCACATGTTTTTAAAAAGAGAGATAAGGGAAGCACTTCTCCTTTTGGCCTAGGCCCCCAGTTAGAGGGCCCAGGAGAAGCAGCCCCGGAAGGATGGCAGGAGAGCAAGCAGTGACCTTTGGATGCAAATCAAGCCTTTTTAGAGGAGGAAAAGTGACAATCATTCTTAGCACACCAGTTAAGCCAGAGCCAAATATTTACTTTTTATAAAAATCAAGTCTTAGCTATCTAAATGCATTTATGCAAAAAGAAAAAAGGAAATAATTGAAGACTTTTATGTTACAAAACATATTTATTTTACATGCCCAATTTAAGTGAAGAATAAAACTGCATGGCTATTCTTCCCAGGGAAAATGGGTTAGGTGTGGATGAAAGTTGAAGTTTTGAAATGAGTTTGAAGGTTGTTAGAGTACCCTGACAATACAATCAACTGCGCTATATAATCATTTCCCTTAATAGTTACCTGTCAGAGCACCTATTTCTTTTACTACAGGATTAGCCCATCAGAAGTAGATCTGAGTTGGATATTTCACTGACTAAAGACTGCTGGGATATGTTTAAATCTTTAATGTCACTTTCTTCACTGTCTATGAGATAAACTAGTGGAAAAGCATTGGCTCAAAAAGCCAGCAGATCTGCTGGTGTTACGAGTCATGCTGCAATTGTATTTACGTATCAGAAGGTTGATCTAAATAATAAACCTAACATTTCTTTCTAAACTGTCCGTGGACAGATGTGTTTATTACAGTATCCTCCATCATTGAGGAGAAAGGGGGTTTAGGTAAAGTTTAAATAAAGAAAAAGCATAAGCATAGTACATCACTGATATAAGCAACAGAACAGTAAACAAATTATGCCCTTTGTTATGCTATGTATATTTTATTACACATTTCAAAGGTGGAAAATAAACTTAGCCCATCCTTGGGGGTAGTTAATAAAGTATTCCAAATGCATGATCTAAGAAAACTCGGGGATCGTTCTATGTTTTATTGTTACCCCCCTGCATAAAATCTTCTGAAGCTGAAAAGAGAAAGGAAAGGTCTTTTGTGTTAGTTGATCCTTGGCTATTCTAGGGCTCAGGTTGGTGTGAAAGGGACGAGGAGGTCACTTGAAATCTCCTTTTATCTACTCTTATTTTCTCTCTGGATCAGCAACTTTGAATAGACATCATCTAATCGCTCTTAATGGAAAGAAACTATGGGAGCAACAAAAATGCCTTTACTATAGAAGCGAATACATGCATGCAGACAGCTAGCTGAGCTTTCATAGAACTGAATCTCTGCACACATGTACTTAAAGATTTTTCAGTGCATGGATATATACGTAAATATTTCCCATACATGGGGGGCAATTAGGTAGGTTATTTTGCCCTTATGCATAAGTATGCACACATATCTACCTTAGAATCTCTAACAAGCAAGTCTAGGTGATACTTTCAGCTGACTCTTCTTCGTTCAGCTTTTTCATGCCTTCACTCACTCTCTGGGCATATTTAAGTCCTGAAAAATAAAAGCAAATAACTAAGAACACAATGTACAGCTTTTTCCAGAAGTCATCTTATTTCCTTTCTGTTTTCAACTGGAAGTCACAGTGACAGGAGGATTTCTCTTCAGGGGGTGGAGATTGTGTGACAGGTGGGAGGTAATGGGGCAAAACAAGACCTTTACTTTCAATTTCTCCCCACAATCTTTTTTTCTTTTTGGTATTGCTTGGAGTTAAATTGGTTAAAACACAATAAATAGTGGAAAACAAGAGCCTGACATTAGGCAGTTTAAAAGTTTTACATGCTATGGACACACGTCTCCAAATTCTTGAAGCTGAGCAATTAATCATAATATGCTTGAAATTAGAATTATTTTAGTAAGTCTCATATGCTGATTAAAATGTCCAAGTTGTCTTCCTTAGGCATTGTTATAGTATTTACTTCAAAAGGGAAAACATCTACCAGGACATTTAATATGAATGATAATCCAGAAAAGGACATTGGATTTCTAGGACTGAAAGCACTGGGCTTTACCTCCTAAGAGGTGAACATTCCCCAACCCCACATTCTTCTAAGTAAAATTCTTATTGCTCCCAAAGCTTGGGACACTTTAATGTAAAATTCCATCAAGGGAATACTCGGTTACCAGGGCTACAAGTTCCCATCTCAACCTGCGAACCTCTCCTCCTCTGGCTCCAGATTGCAGAGACCCTGGGCTGTCAGGGCTGGGACTCTGGGGACATCTCCCTCCCCAACAGGCTGCTGGCGATTGCAGTTCTAAAGTTCGAAGTTGGGTGGGGGAGGATTAATCCCTCTTTAACTCCTCTCCTTCCCACTCTCAATATTGAACCCCAACGGATACGTTTCCCCGGGTTTCCTAGTGAATAGGAGCATAGGAGCTGCCCTGTCCAATAAAGATTAAATTAAGTAGAAGAATCCCAGCCGCTGGATATTTGGAAGCTCTGGTGGGGCGTCAAACCGACGTTTAACACATTTTTTCCACTCACTGTGCACAAATCCTGGACCTGTTGGGCTTAACTTTAGAAGGGAAGGAAGAAAAAAAAATGTATAAGAAAGGAAGAAGGAAAAAAAAATCAAAGAAAGTCACAGAGAAATCCTACTTTCAAGGGGGAAGTGGCTTTAAACTCAGAGTGGCTGAGGCAGAGGCTGGCCTTCCTGACCTTTCCTGTCTTTTCTTTCCGAGAATCACTCCCAGAGTTGGAGCCGGTCCCCGACCACCCCCTAACCCCCAGGGCTCAGGACTTTTCTGTTTTGGCTGTCTGATTCTGTTTATTCCTTAGGGACAATGTGGTGGCCCAGGATCATGACCGGATGTGCACGCAAGGGGAGAGTTGAGAATCCAGTCGCTTCGTCTGTGGTGACATTTTTATTTTCTTAAATAAAGGTTTTGGTAGCATGAACTGAGCAGCTTTCTCCGGTTACTCTCTGGCAGGAGAAATAATGGTTTTCTCTGTAGGCTTTCAGCTGCTGGACAACTAACCTTGAAGCTGAGGCCCGGTCGAGTGCCTCCTCCCCTGGAGGCCATCCCCACCCCAAAATATCAGCAGCTCACTCCCACCGGCTCTCTTCTAGTCCCTTGGTGCAGTCCAGAGGGGCAAAAGGCAAGTCCCTTCGTGACAAAGGCTTGTCCATGCAAACACAACACTGAATAAATTAACCTCAAACCAGCTAGTTGGGGTGTAGTAGTTTAGCAGGACTAATTGCAGACAATGGAGCTGAAATGACTTTTCCAATTAGCTGCTGGTTGGAGTTTAGTTGGAGGAACTGTCAGCTCCAACGATGGGTAATTGCTTTATTGCTCACAAAACTATCATCTATTTAGAACATATGTGCTAATTACTTTGGATGGGCGTCGAAAAAGAGACCATAAATCTAATAGCACTTAAAAAAGTCTATGGTGCTTGTAAGCCACCCCAGCCCCTTGCACATTCTTTCCTGCCCAGGTTGGCATGATAGATGGCTGTCTTTCAGGAAGGGTAAGGTTTGGACAGGAGGCAAGGACGGGATACTCTGGTCAAATCGCTTGGAGAGCCAGCGTCCTGTGCGTGCTGTGCTGAGGCGATAAATCACTGTCATCAAAACCAGTCCCCTCTTTAGTCGCGCACTTTTCATTTTCGCAAAAGATTACTTTAGAAATCTTTTAATTGGATTATACTGGGAAATTAATCTCCTTTAGCCTTGGCTAAATTTATTGTGGCCACTGACTGAAGGAAAGCCCTGTCACTGCAGTGAGGGCCACGTCCCCTTGTTCCTTTTTCCTCCACCCTCCAGGATCTCCCAGCTGCGTGTGACAGTCGTGCCCCAAGTCCTCGGGAGTGACTGGAGTGAGAAAGGGTGGAAAGACACAACTGGGCAAAGGCCGCAGAAGTTCCCAGTGAATCCCTTTTGTCCTAAACACTGCATTTCTGTCCCCTATTCCCTAGTTCTATATCCAGCATGCCCACAGCACCTCGCCTTTACCAACAAGGGGTTTTGGGGACCTGCTGCCGGGAAGGAGTCTGGAGTGGCGGGAAGGGAAAGTGGGGTGTGTCGGAGCACTGCCTGCCAAGCTCACTAGTTTGCCCTCACCCCCACACCACCTTTCTGGGTCTTCCGCCCGGAGCTGCGGTCTTCCGAACACTACTCTGCGCAAAAACGCACAGCTCGGTGTTCTTCCTGGCGCAACTCCGGAGACACTTCCCTTTGACGTGCGTGGCGCTTGAGGCCGCGGGTCTAGGGCCCTTCTCACTCCTCCTGGCTCCTCAAGCACCCGCGCATTGTCGGGCGGCGATCTCCCTTCCAGCCTCGCCGCTCTGCGCGGTCAGCCTAGTCCAGCGCGACTCCGGCAGTCGCGGGAAGTGGAGGATCCGGCCCCGCCGGCCGCGCCTCTCAGCGGGAGATAACAGCATCTGCCTGAAACGGGATACCTACTTTTGCAGCTCAATTGAGCTCTTAATAGCAGCCTCTGAGGTGTGGTTAATTGATGGGGATAAAGGCGTATTGACTTGATGGGGAGACGCCACTGATCCTTTAATATACTTTTAAAAGAACAACCACCCCCCCCAAACACCAGTCTGTCTTTGCTCGGTGGGGGGAAAAGGCAGGGATCCGGAGGCTGGAAAAACGGCGCTGGTGATGTTTTTACCAGGAAGCGTCAGTGTGGGGTAAGCCCTGGCTCTCAGGGCTGAGGCACCAGAGAGCGGCCAAGGCGCCCAGCTCGGGCTGACAGCGCGTTGTTGCGTGGCTGCGGGGAGCGAGGAGGGATGGGGAGCCAACCGAAAGAGCACCGGCTGACAGGTGACCCGGCCGATAGGAGGGGAGGAGCACGAAGCGGGGTGGTGGGGGGACGTCGCTTCTCCTTGGGCTCTGCCCCTCTATGAGCCCTTCCCCTACTTGGGGCTGGATACCCACAAGCCAGGCGCCTCTGTCTGCCCGCCCTCCTTGGTTAGAGAGACCCTGTATCCCGTATGAGCCACATCGTCAAGTGGCGGCGAGAACTCGGGGGTTCCGCTGCCTGGACAATCTCAGGCCCCCGCGTCAGGACAGAGGCAAGAGCCCGTGTGAATGTGCGTACGCGCGCGTGCGCGCAAGCTGCCCCGAAACGCACAGCTGGAGCACAGCAGCCCTGAGCACGTGGCCGTATTTAGACCAGGTCCGTCCAGAACTCCAGTGCCAGGCGTACTGGGATTGACCTGCGCTGCAGCTGGGTCCCGCCGCCGGGTCAGAGGAGCCTCAGCGCACCATTCCACCCAGACCTCTACTTACCGTTTTCTCCTCAGTACCTTCCCTTTCCTTTGCCTGATTTCCTTTTGCTCAGTCAGTTCTAGCTGAGTCTCTAGAGGGTCAAAGGAGTGTTTTACTCGTCGCAGGTACCGAACTTAGGTTCACACAAGCACTAAAATGAAAACAAAACAAAAGAAAACAAAAAAAAAACAGATTGCCTTTTCGTTTGCAAAGGGGAACCTCCTCCAGATGTAGGCTGTGGTGTCCCTAGCAGGTTTCGCAAGTCTCCTATTTTACCTTTGGAAAAAGATAGCCTTGATATTTCAGGTTTGAGCTCCCTCTGGAAGCAAAAAGAGAAACAACTCCCGTCACCGTCTGTGTTTTACTGCATTGAGAGATCGCAGGTGTTTAGGCTGCAGCTATTGTCCGCCTTCCTCCCTGAACTCACATAACAAGGATGAAAGAGTCTAAGGAACTTAGTTTCCCCAAACGCTCGTGCATATGAGGGCGTGGAAACTTCGGAATCAAGGATTTGAAGAAATGCAATTGAGTCCCAACTCGCAGTGTATGAGTCTCCGTGTGGTCCCGTCCTTCCGCCGTTACTGTCTAATCTCATCTAGTGTCGTTTTTCTGCCTTCTGTAGATGTCTAGGAACTCAAGATTCCCTGTCGTTTAGCCGTCGAGCTCCCGACCCCTCCGCATCCCTAGTCGGGAAGGACTGCGAGCTGGGCTCTAAGGTCGTGGCCTGGTCCTCAGGGACAAGGCCCCGGGTCCAGACTCATTCTTTGGCCTGCAACTCCTGTTGAGAAGTTCCCCGCCCGGAATAGAATCCTGACCTGGCGCTAGGTCCCCTACTGATGACAGTGCCCGAGGCTCTCCTGAAGTCCTCGTATCTTCGGGCTGCCAGGGTCCAAAGGTGCCTGTGGCGGCCCCTAGTCCGCCTGAGCCCTGGGATGAGCGCGACCCTCAGTGCTGCAGGCCCCCGGGGCGGCCGGGGAATCCTGTCCAAGACCAGGCCAGGCCCCACCGCAGTCCAGGACCCTAACTCTAGAGTGTCTCCTCACGACCCTCACTCCTCAAGGGCGCTCCCTTGCGAACGAATTCTTCACTCTGCAGACAAGGATCCCTTGTGGGGGCCCCTCCCACCCCTCTCCCCTGGCTCGCGAACTCCGACCCTGAGCGCAGCTCTGCCGGGAGCGGCTCCCGGAAGCGAGGCCCACATCCGGCCGCGGAGCGTCGCGCGCGGGGTTGGCTGCTGGGCGCTCGACGCAAGTGCGGTGCCCTGCGCGGCGGAGGGGCCCCGGCCGCGGGATCTGCGCACTGGGACGTCGTTGCAAGGCTAGAGGCAGTGCTCTCGCCAGCGCAGAAGGCCACCGCTCTGCGAGCAGGCGGGAGGGACAAAGCCCCGGGCCTGCGCCGGGGGCTTTCAAGAGGGAAACCAGGCCCGACCGGGGGGTGGCGCGCGCTTCCCGAACCCCGGGCCCCCGCCCCGGCTCCGCGCGGGCAATTGGCGCCCCCTCGGGTGGGCGCGGCAAACCTCAGGAATGGGCCCCAGGGAGTGTGAGCGGGTACCCGCCAATCTTTTAAGGTTCAGAGATCCACCGTCGAACGAAGCCGCTTTTGCAACCTCCCCATTTCGCCTCCTTTCCCCCGCTCCCCGCGCTGGCTAAGGTGCTGAGCCTTGCCATCCTCCCGGGGTGCGTACCGGTTTGCCCTGCCTTGGGCAGCCACTCCTCTTCAGGTGGTGGGCTGCTGGTAGGGTAGGAAGCAAGGCCTGGGGTACGGTTGAGGACCCTCACACCTGATTTTCTATTTTAAGGAGGGACTGGGTTTCAAGAAGCTGGAGAGTCTGTGGGAGTTTACTTTTTTGGCCCTTGGCACTTTTTAAAACAACCATCTGCAAGGCGGGAACAGCGGATAAAGTGCTACGTAGTTCATAAAAAAGATATTGGGAGACTGTATCTCAAGAGTTTTTCCAGAGATTGTTTTGTAATCTCTCAATTTAGATTGAGAAACGGAAATACCACCACCATTCAGTCAATCTGCTGGGAGGACTGCTTGCAGCGGGCTCGTGCTCCAGATGTTGCACTAGAGGCGCTGCAAGTGTGAGCAGGTAATGTGGAGAAGAGTGACATTGTTAGCAGAAAGCATCTAATTAAAAATGACTTCATTTGATTGGAAGGATGAAAAACCTTTTTAAATAAATCCAGATTCACTGGCCTAAGCTCAGCCAATTTATGAATATGTAGCCCTACTGGGGTCTGCTTTCTTTCAAAGATGTCATCTTAGAGGTAATAGCATAGGTGAAGTCATTTGGTTACACTGGAAACTTTTATAGTACCTTCCTTGGGAATTTAATTCAGTGCTTCTTCATTTTATTAGGAACAGACTGACTCCATCAACTGTGCTCTCTCCCTGTTTAGAGGCACGACTGCTTGAAGCAATTAGGTTCACCAATTAGCATAGTTTTACTGACCTCCGCAGCAGCACCACCAGCGTTCCATTTCTTCAAAGTCAGGGAAAAGCTGAAACACAGCATGCTTCCCAGGTGTCCAGGTTGGGGAGATAAGTCCAGGAGCAGGGTGGTGAGGCAGTGCAAAACACTTTTTAATAGTCTCCAAGTGTTTGTTTCAGCAACTTTGGTGGATTTTTTTAACCCCCTTTCTGATTCTGGATCCTGTAATACCTCCTTACTTTGACATAGCCCTTAGAGCCTCTCTCCTTTGGTTGTATTTTAGCAGAATTGCTTTTAAGAAAGTTAATTTTCTATTTTCTCCATTCTCTTCTGTCCTCCTGTATGCTCTTGAGCCTGTGGGAAATTTTAGGGTCCAGAGAGAGGAAATCGATGAGAGGCCCATTGAAACCTTGTTAGGTGACAAGATAAGGGTTCAGGTGTGGGTGTGTGTGTATCTCAGAAACCTGTGAGGAGAGGCCAGAGTGAATACCAAGAGAAAGTCATTGCTTTTCCTAATTTTCAAGGTGTACCTACAAGGCTACCCTGCAGTCTTTTCACCATAAGCTCAATCAGCTGGTACATCTTTAGTCAAAGAAAATGTTTGAAGCCCAAAGCAGTCTAGAAAAGAAGGGTTTTGCTCGTTAGTGTCAGGGGTAGTAAAGGCATTAAATTTATTTACATGACTGTTGTTCCTCTCGTTCTCCGCTAAAATCTACATTTCTCTGGAAGATTTCACTAGATTAAATTGCTGACAGTTCATCAGTAGCAGCAGCAATGTAATTCTGCTAACCTTATTAAATCAATAAATACTAGATCCATGCATTGAATTAAAAATGCATCAGCATGGCCAGGAATTATGATCATATGGCCAAGGACCTCAGAATCGAACATGTCATTCAAAAATTGACTAGTTAGCATTTATTTAATCTACTTTTTCTGTTTTGGATGTGTGATTAGGTATTCTGGAGTTTTAACATTTCAGGGACTGTTGTGTCAAGTTTTTTTTTGTTGTTGCTGTTTATAATCTTAAAATTCTTTTCTTTTACTAACGTCTCACATTTAACCATGAATATGATGCATACATTTACAATAGTAATGCACTGTGACTTCATAGTTCTTGCCATTAGTTTTCATCAAGGAAATATACTTCTACTTAGAATACATTACTCTAGTAAGACATACTTAGGTCCATAACTTTCCACAGAAGCACAAATAAATTTAGATACATAGGCTTTTGTATAAGTATAAATAAATATACTCAGTGTGAATATACTGCTGTACATTTATTTTAAGTTTATTTTTAAAAGAAAACCACATTTATCTTCCAACACTGTCAACTACATTATGAGCAAAATATTCATCATTTTAAAATAAGTCATTTATTTGTAATTTGACTTGCTTGCTGGGATTTACACAAGAGCTTGAATTAAAAATTTTAAGTCTTTAAACTTAACACAGCATTGCAAAGTAACATATATCTTAAATGGTTACATTTTATATGTGAAGAAATACCTCAAATATGGTCTACCAGGAATTAGTTAAGCTGTAGATTAGTAGGTAAATTTACACTTAGTTTCTGGTGAAAACAAGGACCGTGTATAACACTTTGTAGTTGGATGGACAAAGTAATATTTACTTTACCCAGATATTTGACTATACTGATTAATGATGCTAATTATTTAAAAACATTCATCTCCTATTGATGTCAGCCGGCTTAGATGGTACTGAATTCTGAAGATATAGTCATTGGCCCTTGGGTTCGCCAGACTGTGGAAGAAAAATCTTTATTTGACGAAATAGGCAATCAACTGAAATCTATCCTCTTTAAATAAACTGATTCCTCAGTATTTTCCCAGTGTTGGTATAAGTTGTTGTCTGTGATATCCCCCAGGGCTCTTTTCCTCTGCTTTCTGATTTGGTATATAAAAGCAGCTCTGAATGATGGATTACTGTGTCATTGCAGCCTGTGAAGGATTAATTTGTTTCATTGATTTCTCTTTAGGCAGATTGCCAGAATTTGCTGCTTCCCACCTTTCCTCAAGACTTCTAGAAGTAATAGACAGTAATAGCCTAAGACAAATCAGCTTCTTCTTGTAAAAATAGAATCAGGAAACTAAGAGTCCTAGGAAAGCTATGGCAAACTTTTTTACTGGCACACTGAAAGAGCAATTAATAGGCTACTTCATTTGCTTTAGAAATATTTTAAATTTGAAAATTTTTTTGAATTGGCAACATACTACACATCATATTAGTAGATCTTAAGGATACACTTGTAGTGTTTGTTTCATAAAAATTTTCTCTAATTTGTAAGGATTCTGCTTAACTCAGGGAAAAAAAAAGTCTATGTGATTGACAAATACATTTTTCTGTGCCAGATTTCAGGATCGAATAACGTGTCAACATTAAGTCAATTTACCTGTAAGTATTTATACGACTCCTTTGCCCATGTAATTTTTAGAAACTTTGGACTGAGACTATCAGATCATAAACATAGAACTGTTTAAAGAAAAAGTAACTTTTATGATAAAAGAAGTAGTATCTGCCCATAAGACAGAATTTACAAAAATTAGAAATGCCATTTTGTGTGTTTTCTCTAAACCTCATTCCTCTAAGCATTTAATATAATATGATTAGAATTATTATTAAACTCATTTATGTTGACTATAATGTTTTAACATATCTACTTTAATCATTGCTCTATTAGACAACTCAGATTTTTAATTTTCCATTAGTATAAAGTAAGTTGTAATAAACAGCATTTTAAATAAACCTTCAGCCATCCCTATGGTTATTTCCTTATAATATATTATTAAAAGAGAAATTACTTAGACCGATAATATAGACTGGTTTTTAAAGTTTTTGATATTGATTGCCCACTTGTTTTCCAGAAAGTTCTACCAATTTATACTGATACTTAAAAAAATTTCTCTGTAAAGGCATTATTCCAATTCATGTTACATGAGCAAAGAAAAACAGAACAACACTTTTTCCTTGTGTTCTGAAAGCAGTGGTAACATTTTGCATATACTTAATCTGTCAGAAGTATTTTCCCAACTGCAGATGTGAAATAGGCTGGTTATACAAATCTATTTGTTTCTCTTCTGTAGTGCTGAAAATTATATTGATTTAATGATCTCAAGTTATACTTTTTATGCAATTAGTTGTGTAGTAAAAACTAATATTGTCATGTGCTAATGTCTTTTTTTCCTCCATTGTGTTGTGGTAGTAGTCTCTGCGATATCAGCAAGTTTATGCTTTTCCTTTGCTTTGCTGAAAGGAAAAAGGAACATCTGTTTCCATTATATATCTGCATCATAATGATAACAATTAAATAGCTATTATGGCAGTATACAGTAAATATATTTTGCTGAATGACCTGTATTTTCTTGTTGGAAAATTTCAGATATTTTGGAGGCACTTAGTTTTTACACATAGGTTCTGTGTGGACATATAGATAGGCCTTTGCTTACTTTAGGTAAATTATTGAAGTTCTTATTTGTTTCAATAAAAACAACCAACCAATCTGATGATGAAACACTAGGCTATTAGATATGACTCTTGAATATGTTTAAAGTACAAATTGTTAAGTATCTCTCTCAATTCTTAAGTGGATTTGTTATACTGTTAGTAATAAAATTTATTTTGTGTTTTGTGCTTTGTGTAGTACTTTTATATTTTACTAAGTTAGATTAGAAATAGTTATATGTATATGTATTTTCAGCACATTATACATTTTTTTCTTATATTAGAGGGACACAGTGATATTTACCCTTTAAGCTCAGCAGGAGAGTATTTGAAACCACACACAACTATTTTCATTGACCTTTAAAGTTCCAGAGAAGTGTTTTCATTTATTTTAGCTTTTGATTAAAGATATTTTGGTGGTTACATAAAAAAAGATTAGAAAGTATTTCATACAAAATGATATATGAAGAAAAATAAACATCCATGTACACCAAACCCAGTTTGAGAAATAAAATATTATGAGTACAATTGAAGCCTTTCAGAATATATTTCTTTATAGCTTCTTGAAGAGATAATTATCTTAAATTTGGCAGTTATCATTTTTGCCACTTAGTTACTTTTTTAAAACATGTTCTAGAAATTTGACATAAATAACTTGTCTTTTTAAATAAATAATTTTTAAAACGTTGGAGCTGTGACTGTTGTTAGAACTCTTTTGGTCTAATCACCTGTGACTAGGCATGTTTCTCTGTTTTAGTGTCCTCATCTATGAAGTTGGGGTTAAGTCTCTATGATCTCTGCTGTCTTTCTAGGTGTAATTAAAAAAATTTTTTTTCAATGCTGCTTCTGTTCCATATGAAACAAAATGAAACAAATAAAAGACAGAGGCTGAGAAAGGCTAAGTAACTTGCCCAAGACTATATAGTAAGTCACAGAGCAGGGAACAAAACTCAGTTCTCCTGACTTCCATTCAGGTAGTCTTTTCTTCACTCCGTATTGCCTGTCATTTTTTCTGATTATTGTTAAGAAGGAGTGGGGAGAGAGAATAGAGAAACAGAGATTTTTTTTTTTTCCCCTCAGACTGTTTTTTCTATAGGGGAAAAACAATGAAGCTCTATCAGCCTGAAAGCTACTTATAGGGTTAGAATACTGTATGTCCTACAGAGTCTGTGAATCTCTTCTGTATTTTCTGGACTTTCGGGGAAAGAATGATAGTTTGTATGTAACGAGGTTTTCACTAGACTCCTTACTCTACAATTAATTTTCTGATCTCTTTAAAGACCAGGAAAATAGGATGAGGACAAACACAAATGTCTTTTTACATGTATATGTCTCTGAAATTCAGCGTTTTAGCAAGCAGGTCTTTAATAAATTACTTTTCCTCTTTTATGTAGTTTATACTGTGTTCAAATCACAAATGACCTTCTATTTGAAAACAGGTTTGTTTCTTGTTTTTATTTAGTAGAAAATATAACAGAGCACTAAAGTGAAAATAGCACAAATAATGTGGAAATACATTTTTAAAATCTCTTTGGAGAAAAACCCCATTCTAAAAATAGCAACTTAGAATTACATGCATGTACTTTCCCTTTCAGGTTTTTACTCTAACAAATTTACTTCATTCTTAGTTGAGATGACTAAGCTTGAGTCATAATATTCACACAGTGCCATGTCTCTCCTATGAAAAAATAGCAATGTAACTGGAGGTTGAAGTTATATATTTTATTGTAAAACCATCTTTTCCCAAATTCGTTGCTTAAAGATCAAAAAGTTGGTTTCTTAAAGTACTGCTTTCTTCTATAAATGCATACTTGGAAACTTATAATAGTAACCATTCTCTTTAGGGTAGATGAAGCTGCTAATAGTAGCTTTGTCTATGCTATAAATATTCTTAAGGTAGGTAGTTGTGTTTTAACAAGCAAACCAGATAACACATTTATTTGTCTGTGAGTATTGCAAATCAGATTATCTTACATGTTCAGCAGCTTCTAATAGGAAAATTTCCTTAGCATACTAAGTTGGGGAGGAGAGATCTGATTTAATCGAGTATTCAGTGCACCTTTTATTTAGGCATTGCTTTATTTGCTCACATTTGCTATGATTTCTTTCATTTCTGTCTGGGAAAGCTTTGTGGTGTGTGTAAAAATATTTCAAAAGGCAACTCTTTGTCCAATTAAAATTTCTGGCAAACATCTGTAATATAAGGAGTTTTCTACCCTGAGTAAATTTCCCTATGTTTCTCCAGCAGGTAGATGAAACTCAAGAGAAAAGTGTGGGTAAATGAAACTAGCCGATGATGAACCCGTTTTTTCCCTGACCACAATATGAACCAGGATGATGGCGGTAAGAATATTGAGCCTTAACCACGAAACCAGCAATGCTAAAACCAGAAACCCTAGTGAAACACAAGGATATACAGTCATTGTGTAGTTCATATATGTTACCTCACTTTCTTATTTATTATAGCTCTCCATAGAGAGGTGGTGTGGTGTTTACAGAAATAACAATAGAATGTGGTAAATTTTCTTTCTTGGCCATATATAATACCAGGATTATAAGGGCTTAAATATATGTACCATTTCTACTCTACTCAGTTCTTAATGACTTCCCTTTAGACCAAGTTGAGATTATTTCAAAACCAGCATTGGCTATGTATTTTTCATTGACACAGCCAATACACAATTTGTAGCTGTGACTTACAATTTGTGGATACAAGGGGTAGCATTTTCTCTTACTAATGTTAGATTTGCATGATGTAAAAATTTGCTCATGTCCTGTTTTGAATTCCCAGTTCTTTAGGATTTTTCCATATTTGATTCTTAGGAGAATTATGTGACTAATATGCTTCTTGTTCTTGAAGTATAGATATCCAATACATATGTATTGAGTTTTTATCATGCTTAAGGCATGTGGGAGTAGATAAAGGCAAACTCCCTGCCCCAATTACTATCCATAATAATTGATATGGTCTTTTATCAATAATTTAACAGATTTTATTTTCTTAATATAATGTATTCATGTCATTTTTATTAATATTATTATATTGGGACTTTAAAATTAAAAGAAAATATATTTACTTTTTCCTTGCTGTTAACTTTTTGAAAAAGCACTTGGCATTGAGTCTGGGTGTGATGGCTCACGCCTATAATTCCAGCACTTTGGGAGGCCTAGGTGGATGGATAGCTTGAGCTCAGGAGTCTGAGACCAGCCGGGTCCAGATGGTGAAACCCTGTCTCTACAAAAAATGCAATAATTAGCTGGGCATGGTAGCATGTACCTGTGGACCTGTCTCCTTGGGAGGCTGAGATGGGAGGATCACTTGAGCCAGGGAGGTCAAGGCTGTAGTGAGCTGAGATTATGCCACTGCATTCCAGCCTGGGAAGCCTGGAGATAGGAACTGTAATTTGGGGACAGCCTAAATTATAGTATTATTTAATATGTATCTTGAATAAATAGAATATGGCATTTGCTAACTTTATCTTATTTTTAATTTATATATATATATATATATATATTTGTAGAGATGGGTTTTATTATGTTGCCCAGGCTGGTCTCATATTCCTGGCCAGAAGCAATTCTCCTACCTTGGCCTCCCAAAGTGCTGGGATTATAGGTGTGAGCTATGGCACCCAGTCATGTTTGCTAACTTTAAATCAGTACTTAAAAAGAAAAGTCTTAAGAGTTTTTCTTAATACTCTAAAATATTTTCCTTAAATTAAATGTGTCAGTTTCATTATCTCGTTGCAAATAACATAGTTTTCTGAAAAGTTACCTTTATGTTGTTTAATTGAGCAAAAGGCACATTCATATTTCAAAAACTCAACTAACAAAGTCTGTTATAGTTCAAGTTAGGAACTATACTAAGAATAAAGGCAAATATGTTTTCACAAATATATATGTGTATAAATATACATAACATATTTAGAATTTTTTTTTTGAGACAGGGTCTCTGTTGCCTAGGCTGGAGTGCTGTGGTGTGAACATAGCTCAATACAGCCTTGACCTGATGGGCTCAAGTGATCCTTCCACCTCAGTCTCATATGGAGCTGGGACCACAGGCATGCTGTGCCATCATGCCCAGTTAATTTTTAACTTTTTTGTAGAGATGGGGTCTCATTTTATTGCCCAGGCTGGTCTCAAACTCCTAGGCTCAAGCAGTCCTGCCGCTTTGGCCTCCCAAAGTTCTGGGATTACAGGCGTGAGCCACTGCTCCTGGCCTGTTTTCATAAATATTTTAAAAAATACCAGTGTTTGGTCTTGACCATACATTAGCTTTGATGCTGATGCTAATATTGTTGAACTTATTATAGCATTGAACATGTTTTTATAGCTCACTAACATTTTTTAAAAGATGCTAATAATTACCTCTCTCACAAGAAATGGGTTGTTGATATATTTTCCAACAAATTTGACCAGTGCAGATAGCTCTTTTAGATAAACAGCTTAACAAAAATACCACCATTCTTTTCATAATAATTAGTCTTTCTGCACTTAATTGTGCAATTTCTTCTACTTCTTTATATGTAGATATAGGAACAAATTTCAGTTTATAGGTATTGGAATTCATATGGGAATATAATTTGTATCTTGTATAGACTGTTTACATGATATAACGAGGTCCTTTTGAATTTGGTGATTTGTTGGGTTTTACATTGTTTATATTTCTCGAAATAAGTATGTAAATTCAAAATAAGTATTTTTTTCAATTAGCTGATTTTTGAGATATATGTTTTACAAGATTTATATTTAAAAGAGATAAACACATTGCTTATTCCTGGTAGAAGGTTCAGTGGATTATACCATCCTATTTGAGTTAAACTGATGTGATTCTAAATTGTGAAGGTAGTTTTTCTGGACTGAGTAAAACTTACAGATTTGAGGGAATAAAGGAGTGATATCATAGATCTTTGAAAGCTGCATACCAACTAATGTCAATGACAAAGCCAAAAGTCACTGAGATTTTAGTTCTAAGATTAAGTTTTGAATGTGTTTTGAGTTTTGACAAACAGATTTACAATTCTGAAAGTCCTAAATTTTATAGTCAGAAACTGAACTAGCCAAAGGCAGTATTTAGTGTACAGTATACATGATCAAGACTTTTGTTCTTACATGAGTTTGCTTAATTATATTTCCTACCCAAGAGAAGTATAAAAATATCCTTAATTTATAAATATTTCTTTTAATAAAAATAGTAAAACTCTATTATTATTGTATGTTAAGCATATTTAATTTGTTCAGTTTTTATAAAATGTAAAACTACCATTTTACTGATGAAGAGTTTGAGGCTCAAACATGATTAAGTAATTTCCTCAAGTCATATAAAGGCATATCTTGTTTTACTGTGGTTCATTTTATTGTGCTTCACAGATACTACATTTTTTACAAATTATGTTTTTTACAAATTTAAGGTTTGTGGCAACCCTGTATAATCTATTGGTGCCATTTTTTCAACAGTGTGTTTCACTTCGTGTCTCTGTGTCATAATTTGTAAATGTCACACTATTTCAGAGTTTTTCATTATTACAATATCTGTTAGGAGGATCTGTAGTCTTTGATGTTACTAATGTAACATTATTTTGAGGTGTCACAAACTGAGCCCATGGAAGACAGCAAAGCTAATTGATAAATGTGTGTATTCTGACTGCTCCACTGATCAGCCATTCCCCTTTCTCTCCTTGGGCCACCCTTGTCCCTGAGACACAACAAGATTGAAAGTGTTGTGCCAGTTAATTACCCTATAATGGCTTTCAAGTGTTCAAGGGAAAGGAAGAATCACACCTCCTTTACTTTCAGTCAAAAGCTAGAAATGAGGAAATAAGCTTACTGAGGAAGGCTTGTTAAAAGCCAAGGCAGGCCAAAAGCTAGGCCTCTTTTGCCAAACAGCCAAGTTGTGAAAGCAAAGGAAGTTGCTGAAGGAAATTAAAAGTATTGTTGGGGTTCAGGGAAGCCCTCAGCTTCCCTGAGAGGACGTTTCTCCAATGTTCTTGATCTCCTGCTCTCGCAAGAATGAGAGAGGGGACCAGGTACCCTCGTAAATACCGGACCCCAAACAGAGTTTTTTCAGAAAAGTGATTTTATTTTAGGTAGAGAAAGAGAGAAAGGAGAAGAGAAAACGTCCAGAAAGAGTGTAGAAGGGTACTCCAGAGGGGAAATTCAGAAAATGAAAGCTTCTCTCACACTGAGTGAGAGAATCCAGAAAGATGGAATCCAGGAGAGGAAAGACAGCTTCCACACTGGGTGGAAGGGAATTGAGAGAGATAGATGGAGTTTAGGAGGGGAAGACAGGCTTCCATGAGAGAGAGTTGGTCGAAGAGGATCCAAACATGGAGTCCAAAGGGTTGAGGAAGAAGGGGACTTTTAACCTGGGAGGAACTCCTACCTTCTTCTAGACCTCTGGCCAATGAAAGGAGTTCCTTAGAAATTCCACTGGAGTGACTGACTTTTTGATTCTTCGAAAATTAAAACAGAGACCGTTAAATCTGGATGGAGAGAGATGGGAGGAGGGCATGGCCCTGGGAAGTTCTTGCCCTTACAACTACGCCCCCTTGTGGACCTGGAAAGAGAACACATGCCCTCATTATTATTCCAAGGAAAACACAAACGATAAAAAAGCGTAGTCTTACTGTAGAGAAAGTGTGAGTGGTCTCCATAGAAGATCAAACCAGCCACAATATTAGGTGAAAGTCTAATCTAGAACAAAGCCCTAACTCTCTTCAATTCTCTGAAGGCTAAGGAAGTTACAGAGAAAAAGACTGAAGCTAGCAGAAGTTGGTTCATGAGGTTTAAGGAAAGAAGCAGTCTCCAGAATATAAAAGTATAAAGAGAAGCAGCAAGTGTTGCTGTAGAAACTATAGCGAGTTATCTAGAAGATCTAGCTAAGATCATTGACAATAATAGCTACACCAAACAACATATTTTCTTTCTTTCTTTTTTTTTTTTAGTTGCATTTTAGGTTAGGGGGTACATGTGAAGAACATGCAAGATTGTTGCATAGGTACACACGTGGCAGTGTGATTTGCTGCCTTCCTCCCCATCACCTATTTTTGGCATTTCTCCCCATGCTATCTCTCCCCAACTCCCCACCCCCCGCTGTCCCTCCCTTATTTCCCCCGACAGACCCCAGTGTGTAATGCTCCCCTCCCTGTGTCTACATGTTCTCATTGTTCAACACCGACCTATGAGTGAGAACATGCGGTGTTTGATTTTCTGTTCTTGTGTCAGTTTGCTGAGAATGGTGGTTTCCAGGTTCATCCATGTCCCTACAAAGGACCCGAACTCATCGTTTTTTATGGCTGCATAGTATTCTATGGTGTATATGTGCCACATTTTCCTTGTCAAGTCTATCATTGATGGGCATCTGGGTTGGTTCCAGGTCTTTGCTATTGTAAGCAGTGCTGCAATGAACATTTGTGTGCATGTGTCCTTATAATAGAACGATTTGTAATCCTTTGGATATACACCCAGTAATGGCATTGCTGGGTCAAATGGAATTTCTATTTCTAGGTCCTTGAGGAATCGCCATACTGTCTTCCACAATGGTTGAACTAATTTACACTCCCACCAACAGTGTAAAAGTGTTCCTATTTCTCCACATCCTCTCCAGCATCTGTTGTCTCCTGATGTTTTAATGATCGCCATTCTAACTGGCGTGATATGGTATCTCAATGTAGTTTTGATTTGCATTTCTCTAATGAACAACACATTTTCAGTGTAGATGAAATGGCCTATTGGAAGAAGATGCCATCTACAACTTTTATAGCTAGAGCAGAGAAGTCTAAAGCCTGATTTCAAAGTCTCAAAGGATAGGCTGACTCTTGTTAGAGGCTAAACCAGCTAGTGACTTTAAGTTGAAGCCAGTGCTCATTTGCCATTCCAAAAATCCTAGCACCTTTAAGAATTATGCTAAATCTTCCATGCCTTTCCTTCTTAAATAGAAAGACAAAGTCAGGATGACAGCACATGTGTTTATCACATGATTTATTGAATATTTTAAACTCACTGTTTTAGACTTGATGCCTAGAAAAAAGATTTCTTTCAAACTATTACAGTTCTTTGACAATGCACCTGGTCACCCAAGAGCTCTGATGGAAATGTACAAGGAGATTCATATTGTTTTCATGTCTGCTAACACAACGTGTATTCTACAGCCCATAGATCAAGGAGTAATTTCAACTTTCAATTTTTATTAATTAAGAAATAAATTTTGAGGCTGGGCCTGGTGGCTCATGCCTGTAATCCCAGCACTTTGGGAAGCCAAGGTGGGGGTGGATCACCTGAGGTCAGGAGTTCGAGACCAGCGGCCAACATGGGGAAACCCGAGCTCTACTAAAAATACGAAAATTAGCTGGGTGGTGGCAGGTGTCTGTAATTCCAGCTACTCAGGAGGCTGAGACAGGAGAATTGCTGGAACCTGGGAGGTGGAGGGTGCAGTGAGCTGAAATAACGCTGTGACACTCTAGCCTAGGTGACAAGAGCAAGACTCTGTCTTAAAAAAAATGAAATACATTTTGTAAGGCTATAGCTGTCATACATAATGATTTCTCTGATGCATCTGGGCAAAGTTAATTGAAAGTCTTCTGGAAAAGATTCACCATTCTAGCTGCCATTAAGAACATTTGTGATTCATGGGAGGAGCTCAAAATATCAGCATGAACAAGATATTGGAAGAAGTTGATTCCAACACTCATGGATGACTTTGAGGGGTTCAGGACTTTGGAGGAGGAAGTAACTGCAGATGTGGTGGAAATAGCGAGAACTATAATTAGACGTGGGGCCTGAAGATGTGACCGAATTGCTGCAATTACATGATTAAACTTGAACGGATGAGTTGTTTCTTATGGATGAGCAAAAAAAAAGTGGTTTCTTGAGATGGAATCTACTCTTGATAAAGATGCTGAGAACACTGTTGAAGTAACAACAGATTTAGAACATTATATAAACTTAGTTGATAAAGCAACAGCAGGGTTTGAAGGGACTGACTCCAGTTTTGAAAGAAGTTCTACTGTGGGTAAAGTGCTATCAAACAGCATTGCATGCCACAGAGAAATCTTTTATTAAAGGAAGAGTCAATCAATGAGACAAACTTTATTGTTGTCTTGTTTTAAGAAATTGCAACAGCTACCCAAGCTTCAGCAATTACCACCTTGATCAGTCAGCAGTCATCAACTTCAAGGCAAGATCCTCCACCAGCAAAAAGATTACAACTTACCGAAGGCTCAGAGGATCGTTTGCATGGTTTTTTTTAGCAGTAAAGTATTTTAAAATTAAGGTATGTACATGGTTTTTTAGACATATTATGATTACACATTTAATAGACTGCATTATAGTGTAAGCATAAATTTTATGTGCACTGGGAAACAAAAAAAATTTGTGCAACTTGTCTTGTACAATATTTGCTTTATTGCTGTGATCTGGAATTAAATTTACAATATCTTCAAGATACGCCTCTAACTAGTGAGTGACAGAGCAAAGATTTGAATTGAAGTATGTGTTACCTCAGAGCCCATTCCTGGTCTATGCCAATATTATTGCTCTTCATCAAGTAACTCATTATACTGTGTTTTGGTACTGTGTTTTGGTTGTATTATGGGTCAGATCACATTTTCACAGCATGAAAATGCACAAAGCAACTTTTCCCATTACAAAGAAAAATTTATATAACTTCATTTTACTCTCTATCCTAATATGTATAGAATGGTTACATTCTCTCATGTTTGATTATGTGATGCTGTCCATGTAAATGATACTATATAGGATGAAGGATGAATCATGTTTATTCTTAGAAGTTTTTGGCACTAGATTGGCTTAGCTATTAAACAGCACATTTGCTACCAGAGTGAAAAATGAATAGCAAGATATTTTTTGATTTGTAATCTTACAAATGTTTTTGTTTTTAATGACTTTCAGGGAAAAAAAAATCATGGTTTCCCTTAGTAGTTGTGTTATTTTGCTATGGTGGTTATAAAAAATACCACAAACTGGGTGGCTGACCCAACAAAAATCTATTGTCTCTCAGTTCTGGAAGATAGAAGTCTGAGATCAAGGTGTTGGTTCTTTCTAAGGGATATGATGGAGAGTCTGTTCCATGCTTCTTTCCTAGCTTCTGGTGGTTTGCTGGTAATCTTTGACATTCCTTGGCTTATAGATCTGTCACCCTGATCTCTGCCTTCACATGGTGTTCTTTCTGTGTGCATGTCTGTCTCTTTCCAGATCTACCTATTTATAAGGATACCAGTCACAATGGATTAGGGTTCACCCTAATGATTTTGTCTTAACTTGATTATTTGCAAAGACTCTTATCTCCAAATAAGGTCACATTCACAGGAGTTGGAGGTTAAGGCTACAATTGAGGGGAAACAATTCAATCCATAACAGTAGGCAACTTTTCTGAAGATAGATTTGAAAACTCTTTAGTTGTGGTTATATACATAAGTTTATTTATCAAAATATTGGAATAATTATTTGTGCATATGTCCATAAATGAGATTTGCTTTGGAATAGAACAGACTTGCACTAGTCTGTTCTTTTATAAAAACTGTAGGAAGAACAAACAGGACAACTACTGAAGATGGTTTTCAATAAATTAAATATGATTGGATGTGAAACTATATGGAGTAGGTAATGCATGTATGAGATCATTGTAACTGACGGTATGATAAAGCTGAGATTTAGTTGGGCATTCGGGGCTAGAGGATGCTACAGAAGCAGAAAGAACATGAAGTAAAGTCCTCCTGTAGGAGTATTTTAGGTATAATGGGCTGTGGTGGTGAAGGAGGCTTTGGGTTCAAGTATATTGTCAAGGGATCCTGGGTGAGGCTCTTTAGGGTTAATGCAAGTTTTAGCTATTATAGCTTCAAGAAATTGTTGTAGAATTTATTTTTAATTTTATTATGTAGAACATTTGTAATATATCAGTAACAAGAAGAAAAAAATGACCTCTAATCCTACTACTCATTATTATTATTTTTACAGGTTAATATTCCTGTATGAAATTCCTGCCATTTAAAAATTGATATTATATTACATAAACAGTTTTCTAAAATAAATTAGTATCTGTAGTATTGTCTAAATATATACCTGGATTTGAGACCCAGTGGGTAACAGACGTAATGGTCACTGGTGATGAGTTGGGTCACCATAATTCCACATACCATTAGGTAAAGCCAACTTTGTCTTGTGTGATTTAGTCCATTCAGTCTCGTCCTTCAGTCTTGTTCTTCCTCCCATCTTTCATACTGCTGCCAAGATCTTTTTTTTTTCTTTTTTTTTAGACAGAGTCTCACTTTGTCACCAGGCTGGAGTGCAGTGGTGCGATCTTGGCTCACTGCAACCTCCGTCTCCTGAGTTCAAGCGATTCTCCTGTCTCAGCTTCCCAAGTAGCTGGAACTAGCACCACCACGCCCAGCTAATTTTTATATTTTTAGTCGAGACGGGGTTTCACCATCTTGGCCAGGATGGTCTTGATCTCCTGACCTTGTGATACTGCCTTGGCCTCCCAAAGTGCTGGGATTACAGGTGTGAGCCACTGCGCCTGGCTGCCAAGATCTTTTTAATGATCACTTCCCTTTCCTGTCTTCACTCCTTTAGTCAGAGTAGAGGTTCAACTTTTTATCATATAAGTCATCTCCGTTATCTTTCTTATGCGTTTGTCTTCTTATTTGCTCCTTTTCCAAAAAATTACTTGAAATTCTCAAAATATTGTGTACCTTTTTGTACCTTCCTAACTTTTTACCTCTTTCTTCAACTAAGAATGCCTTTTTTCTACTTGCCTCTCTGTACAGCAACTACTCATTCTTTAGTACTCATCTCAAATGACATTTCCTTTCCTCTCTGAAGCCTTTATTTAAAGCCAGTTTTTCCTTCCTTTTAGTATCTATAATACTTTCTATAAAACTTGTTATAGAACTGATTACAGGGTATTACAGTAGCCAGTTTTTACCTTAATTTCTTACGAGACTGAGTTATTTGAGTGTTCTGCTAGGCATTGTAGAAACTGGAAACCAAAATGAAGAGGAGCTTTAGAAGTTTGCAACCTAGTGGAAGACATCTAATTTTGGCAAGTTGGTGGAGGATGATAATGAAAAGCTGTTAAAGAGAATATACTTGCATGTCCCATTAAAACAGAATTGTGACTGGAATGTTTTTATAGTGTCTTAAAATTAATGAAGTTTATTTGTTTGCAGGTGGCAGTGGGCCTGCATCACAGGTTGCAGCAGATGTTCTCAATATTTCTATTAACATTTCCTTATTTCCATATGCAAGAGGAGTCCCAGAGCCTCATCCTTGTGGTAGCTACCATGCCGTGGTAGGTGATGCTGTACTTTTCCACATCATCCTTCCTATTCTAGCAGAGGATCTGGGTTATAATCTCGCTGTTTGTTTTTATAAACAACTATGGAGAACTCAAAGAGGAATGTTTCAATAATATCTAAATTGTGATTTTTTTGAGGTTATTTACTATGCCTTGTTATTTTTATACTTATTCATAGAACCCCTGAATAGTGCCTTGCTCATCATAGCACTTACCATTGTGATTTTGACTTGTATCTAGTTTTAATGGCTTCTTATTAATTTTTAAGTCATAATTTCTTATTCCCTTAAATAATAAAGCAGCATGTAACATTAATTTTACTTACAAACAATGTCTTCCAGGAATATTTTATCAGCTCCTCAAGTCTTATGAAGGAAATTTAACTAGAAACTGATAAAATTTCATATTGGGGGTCAGCAGAACTATTTTATTGTGAAACCTCTGAATTGACAAGAATGAACACTGTAGCTAGTAACTAAAGTATTTTTTCTTCATAAAAGTGGAAGTATTTTTCAGAATTCTAGGAAATGCCAAAGTGATTTTGGCTGTAGTCATATTGCATTTAATGCTATAGAGAGTATTTCTTAAGTTAAAAATATTCTGTAATTTCCTCAGTTATTGCTACTGGTGATGAGGGATGTAAAGTTGGCATGCTTTCATGTTTTGGGCATTATCATTATACGCTTCTGATTTTGCATGTCAGAAACAATCTTTGTTTTAAGTTAGCTTAGAATGTTTTTTGGTAGAGGGTTGGGCTCTCATTATTTGTATATTTATGTAAGTAATATATAGAATACAAGGAATTGATCAGAGTAACCACATATATAATTTTTAATGTAAGAATTATACAGCATTTATACATTCCTGTGACTTTTTAAAAGGTCATCAGAATATGGTAGTTTGGGACCAAAGACATAGGTTTTATTAAAGTATAGATCATTTTATTTTGTTCTTTTCTGTGACCACTAGTAACACTCATCTTACAGATGTAAGCTGCCATTCACTAGGGAGCTTTGGCAAGAGAATTGGCTAGATCAGCAAGCCCATTTCCACTATGGAACAACAACTTGCAGCTCATCTCTGTTGCTGGTGAGTAAGTGTCATCTTTATACATGAAAGAGCATGTTAATGTTATTTTATCTTTGCAGTGTTATCAAACAACAATTTGGTTTAAACTTTGTTTTATGAGACATTATTGGGATGTTAAACGATGATGCTTCATTACTTGAGCCCAAAGGATAACAAAGAAATCAACATAACAGTGAAAAGTAATGGAAGTTATAATTTGTTATCTATGAATATACTTAAGAGTTGTTTGAATAGCTCCTGTCTCTCATCTCCATTCTCATTTTTTATAACACATGGCAGCTAACTTATAATTCATGACTCTTATTTGAATACATACTGACTAGAAAAGAGTCACATATTGATCACATATGTTGTATACTTATTTTAAAAACATATTACTAGGCCAGGTGAGGTAGCTTATGACTATAATCTCAGCACTTTGGAGGCCAAAGTGGGAGGATCACTTGAGGCCAGGAGTTTGAGACCAGCCTGCTAACATGTTGAAACCCCGTCTATACTAAAAACACTTTACTTGGGTGGCTGAGGCAAGAGAATCGCTTGAACCTGGGAGGTGGAGGTTGCAGTGAGCTGAGATCGAGCCATTGCACTCCAGCCTGCATGACAGAGCAAGACTGTGTCTCTAAAACAAAAACAAAAACAGAAAACAAAAACACCATGGATGTATTACTGATATCAGGAAATTTCAGAATAAGTACACTGAAAAGATTCTCTTCCATTTTCAAATAGATTATTTAGTCTGTCAGCTGGTGGCCATTGTTAATGCTTGTTGCAAGTTCGCTATTCCAGAGACATAGTGCTTGACTTCTATTTATTTAATATTATTACAAGAGTCAGTAGTATATCTACATAGCAATCTGCAGTTCAGGCAATATCATTTAATAAGCATTTAATAATCATAATTTCATTTTACTGTACTAATTTCATTTATAATTTGACCAAATCTTATATAATAATGGAGTATGTATATATATGTGTGAGTATATATAAGTAACTTGTTACAGTCACTTTTGTTGCTTTGGCCCTCTTTATTCTAGTTGCTTTCACTTGAGTTATCACCATTGTCAGGTTGTCAAAGTAAATTTTCTTTACAGTCTTGCTTTGCTAGTGTCCCCCCCCCCCCTTTTTTTTTTCTTATTGGTATTATCTTTCAATTTTTCTTCTTTCACAGTATAAACAAATTCCAGGGTCAAAGATTTGTAGGACTGATGCTCACTGAAGTCAAAACTACTTTTAGCTGTGAGGGACAGGATACTTATCCTACAAGTACATGACATCATGTGATCATCAACAAGAAATGTTTTTGAAAGAGGCTTCTGACAGCTCTTTCCCTTACTGCCCAACACTGTATGTACTTCTTACGTGTTAAACCCCAGTTAAACTGAATAGCTTGTATTCATTCCACCATGATAAGCTATTTTGTACTTCGGTCTTCATTCATATTCTCCTTCTTACCATGATAGTCTTTCCTCTTTGCTCCCTGATAAGTACTAACTTTCATTCAAGATTTAGCTTGGTGTACACTTTGAAGTCCTTCTTGACTCCTGACCTCTGTCACTGAAATTTCCAAGATGTAGATCTCTTCTAGAACCTGTATTTCATTGTTCTTATTTACTTATGTCTTCTTCTTACTATGGATTTCTTAAGGGCAAGTACAAAGACTATGTTTTAAATTCATTTTTATCCCCAATTTCTAGCACAATACCTGGCAAGAGTAGGTACTTAATGAGCATTTGTGGAATGAATAATTGAGTAAGCTCAATAGACAAGAAAAGGTGATTCTAGCAGTTGGTGTGATAGTGGTGATAACGTGAATTCCCAAGTGGAGTGCTGCTACACTTTTCAGGGAATATTCAGTGTGGAAAACAGTACCTTTCCCAAGGTCTCACTATAATTATGCTAGTTTCTTAGAGTCAATGTATAATGTGTGTCTGGAATTTTGTTATTTTGAAAAACCAAACATTTATTATTGGAAATTTACCCACAAAGTTTATATAGCTGAATTTTAAAAATAAATATTAGATTTCAGTAATGAGTAGTATAATAGATCTTAAGAACTCTATTACTTTCCCTAAGGAGATCTTGTGTTATAATCAGTCTAAAATTGGAAAAAGGACCCTTCTGCTTGAAAATTATGAAGACTAAATCAAAGGAGGAGTCCATTTGTTATCATATTTAAATTTCAGTTTACTTTAAAGCTGTGTAATTCTATATCATGCAGTACTGATGAAAAAACTTATAATGGCCAGTATTGTCGGAATGGCACATTTGTACATGGTTCAGTAGTTTACATTTTGAAAAACACTCATTTATCACATTACCCCTTTAGTAACATGTCAGGCTATAAGTTGATTTTATATTTTGTCTATTTACTAGGATTGTATTAATTAGAGGTTAAATGTTCTTTGACTATCAGATTATATTATAATTTTAACTGAGGAATTACTATACAATGAAGACATTAAAAGGAAGCTTAAAGTTACTGATATTAACTAGGTTCTTTTAAATGATTTTATTTGTTTTAGAATGTATAGAAATATACTGAATTAGAATAAATAGCATATTTGCTAAATAATTTAAATAAAATGGGGAGAGGGTGGAGGGGATTGGAAGGAATGAAATTTTTCTTGTTCAAGCTATAAACACTACAACTTTTAATTTTGTAGGAAGACACTCTATACTATGGTCATTCAACTTGTATATCTGTAACTTATTTTATAGTCAAAAACTTCTAAGTAAATATGTGTGATTTAATTTGTGCTGCTGAGAAACAGTGATCAAAAATGGCAATAAAGGTCACATAACAAAATAAGAATACTAAAAAAAAAATTTAAGAATTTTACTGTGTTCCATTCCTCATTCAATTTCTGGCAGCCTTCATGATTACAAATCACTTGATTGACTAACTAGACATTCTCAAAGTGAATTATGAATCAGGTTCATTTTTCCTGGTTGATAGTTGACACATGCTGTAACTCTTTCACTTTGTGATATATCAAATTCTCATAACAGTAATAAGAGATATAATCAGCTCTTTATTTCAGGAAAACTAAGTTGCCTTTTCGAAAAATGAAATGCAGTTGCTAACATTTTAACAACACAATGTAATTCCTGCCTCCGGATTTCAGGGTGGACTCCACAGTGATGATGTTATTTTTCAGATTAAAAAAAATTCTTTAGAATGATTTTCCAACATGCATAAAACTATTGACATCTGTTCTATAGGCTGCCTGGGCAGTTGCTGAGCCTAAATTGAAAAACAGTTAGGTTTCCTATTCTTATTATTTAAAAAATGCATGATGGAGAAATTATGCATTTTAAAAACGTTTTCCCTTGAAGGAAATGTAGTTTTTCCAAAATACCCATTTTGCAATGAGGCCATGATGTTGCAAACTTAAAAATGTGGAACATTCTAATGGTTCTTAATAGGGAGGGTCTCTTTTTGAGTAGGGAAAAGGGTAATAGTGACCTGAATCTTGAGTGTTTCCATTTTGTTAAACTGAATCAAAGGGGACAATTCTGTTTTCAAATATATATTCTCTTTTGACTTAATAAGAATTCTTCATGCATAACTATGCTGGGAACTGAGTGGCAGAAAGTTCCTTTAGTATATTTTCCTTAATCCCATCTATCTAAGCAATTGAAAATAAAATGGGCAGTCTTTTTTTTTTTTTCATTTGTATACTTTAAGTTCGAGATACATGTGCAGAACATGCAGGTTTGTTACATAGGTATACACGTGCCATCGTGGTTTGCTACACCCATCAACCCATCATCTATGTTAGGTATTTCTCCTAACGCTATCCCTCCCCTAGCTGCTCACACACTGACAGGCCCCATTGTGTGATGTTCCCCTCCCTGTGTCCATGGGTTCTCATTGTTCAACTCTCACTTATGAGTGAGAACATGCAGTGTTTGGTTTTCTGTACCTGTGTTACTTTGCTGAGAATGATGGTTTCCAGCTTCATCCATGTCCCTGCAAAGAACATGAACTCATCCTTTTTTATGGCTGCATAGTATTCCATGGTGTATATGTGAAAATGGACACTCTTTAATGTGATTGATATATTAAACATTTGAGAATCCTGCACAATAGTCTTTCCCTTAGTAAAAGTGAAGTCCCTTCACTGAGAATTCTCATGCATGGGAATATTGGGCCTGAACTGTATAAGTGTCATTATGAGATCCTCCTACTAATAAAAAAATTGTATGTGAGAAAGTAATTCTGGGTTTCTCATGAAGGCAAACTCATCAAATGTTAGTGGAAGCTTTGAGTATATAAGGACCATAGAGTTGTACTGCCTTACCCCGTGTGAAAGCAGAGTAATTAGTACTTCAGAGTTTCAGTGCCTTTCCCTTTACTTTGTTTTTCTTTATGAATAAGATTTATTCTCTTAGAGTTGAAAATTGTTTTCTTGCTATTTCATTGTCTTTACAAGGATATGTTTTATAAAAAATATTTCTGAGTAATAGTCTACTGAATTAATTTATGAGAGTAGCAATGTGTTATTACACATAGTTGTATAAACATGGTGATTTTTTTAATCTTAGTATTTTGTTCTTTGTAAAATTATCTCAAGTTCTTGAATTTATGCTTTGGCTACCTTGAAATTTAATTTTCAACCCTCTAATACTATTAATTTTGTGCTTAGTAGTTAAAAATTGCTATTGAACATTTTTTATGGGATTGAAATCTTATTCATGATTAGGCAATGATTGTATATGTAATCAGTGATTACATTTATTTAAAATTATGACAAAAATATTAATCCTCCAAAGATTTTTTTAACTATATAGACCACTCTGCTATAATTGAAATTAAGGAATTAGAAATGGAAAGACAAAGCATCAATTCATTCATTCATTCATCCATTCATTTATTCAAACAGAGTCTCACTCTTGCTGCCCATGCTGGAGTGCCGTGGCATGGTCTTGGCTCACTGCAACCTCTGCCTCCTGGATTCAAGTGATTCTCCTACCTCAACCTTCTGAGTAGCTGTGATTACAGGCCCATGCCACCACGCCCAGCTAATTTTTTTTTTTTTTTTTTTACTTTAGTAGAGACTGAGGGTCTCATTTGTTAGTCAAGCTGGTCTCAAACTCTTGACCTCAAATGATCTGCTCACCTTGGCCTCCCAAAGTGCTGGAATTACAGGCATGAGACACTGTGCCCAGTCCAATTTATTAATTATAGAAAAAACTTTAAGTCTTTTATAACTTCAGTAGGTTTTGTGAGAGGACCATAAACTGAACTGGAACTGTAAAATAATGCCATTCTCCAGTCTGACTTGATACTCTCTATTTTTTGACAGAGCTGGACGTTTGGAATCTAGAGGCATTGTTGTATTTCTTTAGACATACTGAGGTAAACAGTATATGGTAAAATGGGCTTTTGTTGCTGTGACCAGACCATAAGATGTGGAAATAAAAGAAGAGTAGGGGAAAGAAGGAGACAGAAAATATTTTTTTTGGCCACAGAAATTGACTGAATTAGTTTGATTGTTTGTTTATGTTGATTAAATAGATTGCTAGGGTGTCTCCATTTGTGATGTCGACTTGATACTTAATTGTTCCCATTGAGCAATTTAGTAATAGGACAGTCATTGAGAGAGGAAATGAAATATCTAGAGATTTCTTTCAGGAAAACTGAAGGGAAATATTTAAGAAGAAATTTCTGGTTTTTACTTTTCTAAGTAAGTGTATAAAGGGGTCAGGATGTCCAGTATAAATAAAATTTGCCAGACTTATGTTCCACAATTTATACTTTAACCCTTGACACTGATTCTCTCTCCCTTTTTCCCATTGACATGTGCAAGACAATAACATCTGCATTTTTGTGACATGGTCCAAGTGTCTCATATTACGTAAATATATATTGTATTTCTCAATATCAACATTACATTGGTATTCCTATTCTAGTTTTGTACATTAACACTGACATTTTCTATTCTGGTGATATAAGCAGGTTTTAAATAGTATCTGGTATATTAATATTTATGGCCCTTTTGGATATTTCTGGTTAAATCCTTCCTTGGCCTGGATTTGATTAGCTCTTTATTTTTCTTGTTTAGGCATATGCTAAAAGTTGGAACTAAAGATTAATAGGTATGGAGTACAGAATTATGATATCTTTTTATTACATGAACACTAAAATGGCATAAGTGTATTCTGTATGATTCTATGCCTCCTTGCTGTTGATACTATAGATAATATGTAGAATAATTCTTTTAGAACCCCCTTTTAATTAGATTCAATGATAGTTTTGATTCTGAGAAATGTATACATTATTATGCAAAGAGATTCAAGGGACATAGTTGTTAACGGTGATAGATGCTGGCTGGAATTAGTCATTTTGGATTGATAGAGAAGAAAAACATAAAGAAGGCATTGTTTTAGTGGAAACTAAAGGTCTACCACAACATATAATAGCATTTAGTACAATCTACTTTTGATGTCTACCTAGTGCTTTAAAGCCTCAAATAATAAACACTTTTGTTGGTGTATCAGTCAGTGTTCTCCAGAGAAACAGAACCAATAAAATACATATATATGCATATACATATGCATATGCATACACACACACACACACATATATGATTTATTTTAAGAAATTGGCTCACACAATTGTGGGGACTGGCAAGTCTGAAATCTGTAGGGCAGGCTGGCAGGCTGGAAACTCACACAGCAGGTGATGCTGCAGTCTTGAGGCAGAATTTCTTCTCATCCAGGACCCTCAGTTTTTGCTCTTAAGGCCTTCAACTCATGGGATAAGATCCACCTACATTATTAAAAGTTAACCTCTTTTACTTAAAGTTAGCTGATTGTAGATGCTAACAACATCTATAGAACACGTCACAGCAACATCTAGGTTAGTGGTTGATTAAATAAGTGAGTACTATAGCATAGCTAAACTGATCCATAAAATTAACCATGACAGTTGGTCATTCTCCCCAATCCCCCATTATTTATGTCACAAGTCACAGAATTGCCTAGGGTCAAACTATCATCAAAGAACGTGTTAGGCAACTTCCTTGAAATGAAAACGATCAATTCCGGAGACAATAGCTAGCATCCATTTGTTCATTAACAAATATTTATTGATTGATATGTATTGTGCCAGTAGTGAAAAAGAATGACATGCAAAACCACTTATAGACCCTATTCTTTTGTAGTTTACTGATCAGAGTTGATGCCTAGGAAAGAGGCAAAATGTGACTGTTAACCCAATGAAAAAACCATTTCCCTCTGACTTGCTTTATGTAAATTTTTATTACATAAATCTTATGATAATCTCAGTGGATAAAATAGCCAACCTTCTCTTTAATTAATTTATATTTCTTTGATCTTGTTCTTTAGAGATTTTTGAGAACAGTTTTGGAAAATTTTGATATTTGAGTTCATTGGGTTTTTAAAGCACCATGCCCTTTAATCTGTAAGTAGAAACTCCTCTCCTTCTATATCAGTTTACATTGGTTGCCCTTCTATTTACTGATCAGTCTATGTACAGTAGTAATAATAATTTTTTCAATTAAAACTTATCATATGCTAGATACCTTACAAACCTTCTCTCTAATTCCTGTATTCATAGGTCCATTTTAGAGATGAAGAAACTGAGGTTCAGAGAGGTTAACTAACTTGCCCATAGTTATACAGCCACTAAGTGATGGAGCAGGAATTTAAACTCAGTCTGTCCAAATCTGAAGACCATGCATTTTTCCTATCCCACTCAGCTTGTCTCTCTATAAGCTTCTTAGCAAGACTCCAAGATCTCTTGGGACAGCCTCTTGTCTGTGTAAAGAGATTCCTAGACTTCTGTAGATGAAATTTCCTGTGATCTCTTTTGGTAAGTACCAGTTGAGTTTATTTGACTGACCTTGTCTCCCAAGCAGTATGAGAATTATCCTGTAAATTATGTGGGTAGAATAAAACATTTAACAACTGAGGTTAAGGCAAAATTAATGAAATTAATAACAAAAAGAGAGTAGGTCAAGTAGGTACTAGGAAAGTATTGCAATATACCTAGGCTTGGACAAAGAAGTGACTAACATGTAAAGAAATACACAGGAGTAAAAGTGTGAGAAAAGGAAAAGAAAAAGAACAATTTGCCTAAGAGGTAAAAGTGTGAATTAATGCCTACCTACTGCCTTTTATTCCTTAGTAGAAGTTTATAATAGAGTAAAATGAATTGGCCTTAGAGATAGTGGATATTTCTATTTTGTGACTATTCCAAATCATTAAGTCATTTTGTGGTATAGAAACACTAATAGCTGGGAAGAGTTACAGAGATACTTAATGCTTGTCAAACAACCAAGTACTCTTCTAATTCTCTAGCCACTCTGTAGCTGGTGATAGGGTTGTGAGGGACTGGGGGAAGGTCACCAGTACTTTTTGGTGTATCCACAAAATGGCAGAACCTCTGTCAGCTTTGGTTCTTAAGTGAATATGAAGTAGAGACTTTCATTGATGAATTTTGTGCATGTAGTATAAGTGAGAAATAAACTTTTGTTGTGTTAAGCCATGGAGATTATGGGATGTTTGTTATTAAACTGTGTAACTCATCTTAACTCTACAGGGACTTAAGTGTTCCTTCCTACCCCTGGCCCTACTAAACTGTCCTCACACTGCTCCTACTAAGTCTTTAATATCCAATCTATCTCTGCATGTATACTTTGTCTTATCAAAAGGCCCCCAGAAGGTGCAAACTCTTAGTAGTCATTCTTATAATTTCTGATATCACTGATATTATTAAATTACATATACCTAGAGAATAACTCATTTTTTTTTGCATGGCTATTACAAATTACTAACAGTTACTCTAATTTTATATTTAAGATTAAGACTTTAAATTTAAGATTAGGATTTTGTATAATTTATTAGGATTATTTGGAAATTCTCCAGATTAGGATGCCTGGAGACTTGAAAATAATAGCAGGCAGTATAAAAACTATTTTGAGATGTCTGTTTCTTCTCCAAGATTAAATTATATAATGCCCCAACCCATAAATAATTATATATTCTTCAACGTACTAGAAGTCTTGATAGTTTTTATAATAATTTAGGGTGAATGAAAGTTTCTTTCTCCTAATGAACATGCAACTTTTGACAAATGACTGTAATGTACCATCTTCCTTTTTGCCTTGGCTGCCTGTGAGCTCATAGTGAAAATTAGTTCTCACTTTTATTTTACTGATCTATGGTTCCTCACATAATCATGTCCTATATTTGTTCATTTAATTACTGAGTTCTCACTTATCTTTAGTTTTAAATTAACTTTGTATAAAAATATTTTATTTTATTTTTAGAGCTAGAGTCTCAGATATTTTTATTTCTTAGGTCCTGTTAAGTACTTAGTCCCTCCTTTCCCATTTCTCTTTTCTTGCTTTGCAGGAATCTAATGACCATTGAACTGTGGCCACTACTTCAATTACAAATACTTTATTCACTAATATCAGACTGTGTGCCTTTGTATATACACTTTTAACAAACTTTTTGGAAGTGCAATACACATCACCAATAACTTCTCATTGCCAAATCATAGTGTTTGAAGACATTTTAAACAACAATTAAACTCATAACATGAATGGCACAAATACATTATGATTGCTGTCTGGCCAACAGTAATTATAAGAAACCTTCAGTTTTGAGATGTGTCTTGATTTAAGAAATGTTAAAAAAAGTTTGTAAGTTACCATTGATAAAATATGAGTTTACTTCTGCACATATTCTTTATTCTCTTTTTCTGGAACTCAAGAGTAAACATATATTAGATTTTCTCACAATTTCCTGCATGCTGGTTCCTAGGCTGCTCTATGAATAGTTTTTTCCTGTTCTGTCCCCCAGTTCACTAGTTCTGTCATTTTCTGGATCTGATCTGCTGCAAATGCAATACATTGAGTTTTAAATTTCAGTCACTGTGTTTTCATTTCTAGAAATTTCATCTGATTCTTTTTCAAATTACTTTTCCATTTTTTGTAGTTTCTCATCCCTGAAGATGTTTTCAGTCATGCCATTTAATTTTTTAAATACAGCAAATGTAATTTTATATCTGATAATTCTAACATCTGAAGTCTTAATAGGTCTGTTTCAGTTGTCCTGTAGTTATGCAAGTTTTTACCCATCTTGCTTTGCTTCCTCGTTTACTTGGTCATCTTACTTACTGCCCTTGCAAAATTATTTGGAGAGTGCTGGAAGCTTAGAATGAATATTTTTGCATTTGCTTTTGCCAAGTATCCTGGGATCATTTCAAACAAAATCCTAGCTTGAAGTTCCCCAATCAATCAAGGCGATGAGAACCTGGTCAGTAAATCCTAATGAGGGACAAGCTGTGGCCAAAGATTTTTAGACAGAAGTTTCCCTCCTTTCCGGTTTCTCTTTTCTTTCCTCCTCTGCTCTTCTTGGTGTACAGACAACCTTCATTGAAATCCTTGGGGTGGGTGGAAAATGAGGCCAGGTTATAGTTCTTTGAGGTCTAACTTAATGCAGAGAGAATATTCTATGTGCCATCTTACATGGGACCTCGAGCCTTTATTCCTAAACCCCTTGCCTTTGATGTTTCAGAAGTGAAGCTTATATTTGCCAACTGGCAAATGTCCTCAAGGAAAATTGGCTTAGGTTTTTGATATTCTTCTTAACAGAAAGGTAAACACTAGGTTTTTTACTTCACCTAGAATTTGGCATGACAGTTCCCCATTATTTTGTCAGTTCAGTGCTTTAAATGATTGCATTTTAAAAAATTCTGCATTTTCAGTTTTCAGCAGGAAGGATGGCCTCAACTAGTGGTTTTCAACTGGAGGTGATTTTTTTTCCTCTAGGGGACATTTTATAATGTTTGGAGACAGTTTTAGTTATTAGAACTGGGGTTGGGGGAGCTACTTGCTCTAGTAACACGAATTAACTTTCCTTAACATACTTTCTGCTTTGCAGATATCATATTTAGTCTTTTGGAAGAGATACTGCTTCCTAAAATTGCATACCATCTAACTCCTATAGATGCCTGTTTTAAAATCTGTGTTTTCTGAAAGAGTTTTTGGCTTTTGGGCAAACAGTGACAATGGAGAACCAAGAGTTAGGAGTATCCCACTTTGGAAATGATCTTCCATGTAATATGCCTATCCTAATATTGCTTATAATGCAGATGGTGGTGAACCTCCTTAAAAATGTTCAGAGGAGGTGGACCAATAGAGGTTCTTAAGTCAGACTTTTGATATAGCATTTACACCAGCTGGATCATAATTTACTTGTTTCCTGGATGATCTGCTTCTCTGTCTGGCAGGGTCATAGGATAATCCTTTGTGTACAGGCCTTCCGTATAGGCCTTCCCACCTCTTTTTTTTCCTCATTATTTGAATTAAGAATGTATTTATGTATACTAAGTAAGGAAAATGAAAATCTTGCTATTAGGAATCATATGATTTTAAATATGGAAAATGGAATTTATTTTCACTAAATTGTTTCATGATAATATTATTTTGTTTAATGTTAAATTAAGGATGACTTTATTTTGTCATTTCTGATCTAATATTAGGCATTCTTCATTCTAATTGTTGTTGAATGAATAATATTTCATCTTAGGAAATATTTGCATGTGAAATAAAAAGACTCATTATAGTAGGAAAAATATAAGGTATGGTATTAGAACACCTGGATTGGCATCTTCACTTTATTATTTACTAGTCAAGTAACCTTGGATAATCTTTCTTAGCTTTACCTTCTTCATCCATAAAATAGGAATGATCTCACAGGGTAATTGTGAGAATGAAATGAGATAATTTTTTGTGAGGGTGCTTTATAAAGCAGTATATGTTATTATAATTCTAAGTAATAACATTATTTTACTTGAATGCTTTTATACTTTGTTTTCTAAAGGATGTTGTTGTTGTTGTTGTTGTTTTTGAGACATTCACTCTGTTGCCCAGGCTGGAATTCAGTGATGCAATGTTGGCTCCCTCCAGCTCTGCCTCCCGGGTTCAAGGGATTCTCATGCCTCAGCCTCTCGAGTAGCTGGGATAGACTTTTACTATGTTGGCCAGGCTGGTCTGGAACTCCTGGCCTCACGTGATCTGCCTGCCTTGGCCTCCCAAATTGTGGAATTACAGGTGTGAGCCACTATGCCCGGCCTAAAGGCTGTGTTTTGAGAGGCAGTAAAGTTAAATGACATTGCTTAAGGCCAAATTTTAAGCCTTCCTCTTCCTAGAGGTATATCCTAACCTCTTTTAGCCTCACCTTCCTTTTCTGTAAAATGAAAATGGATAATAATATGTATCTCATAGAATGGTTTGAAGATTAAATTAGGTAATTGATGTAAAGTGTTTGCAGTAGTGCCCAGTACATTCAATAAATGTTACCTATCATCATCATCATCATGATCATTCTCAGATTAAAAAAGAAAACTCTTTTTCTAAAGTCCATTATTTACCATTTATCTACTGGCTGCCCTGCTGTGAAGTATCAAGGCAATTAATTTTCCTTAGTGGTGAATATATATATACATACAACGATATAGTTTTCTTAACTTAAGAAAACTCATTCATGCTGTACTTATTTCAAAGAGTAGATATTTCTGATAAATTGTGTGCATATAGTATTTTTGTAAGTTTAATTATGTTTTGAGTACAGCTAGGAAATTCAGAAAATACCTCCTGAAAATAAGTCCACTGAATAATAAATGACCCTTTGAAATGTGATCACTCACTAATTTATTCATTCTTAAAATCAATTTTCACAGTTTAAAAAAGAAATCTGGCTACATTTGTACTCATTAATAATTTGTAAGAATTAATTTATTTTAAAGGAATCACCAAAATGATCAAAGCGTCAGCCTTGAGGGATTAGTTCAAACATGCTGTAGATAATGGATTTAATCAAGTAATTTCTTCAGGTAAAAGCCTAATGTAAGGTAAAGTCTGACTAAAACAAAGACTAGAGTTTTGAAAACACATGGATAACTGAAAGCTTGTGTGATTTTTATTGTGTACTGATAAATTTAGCAAGATGTAGGACAGTGTAATAGTTGTGATTAATTTATAATATTCCAGTTAAAAATTTATGCTTTTTCTCTTTTCTGTGGAAGCCATGACTTACATCATTTGTGGTTCTGGTATGATTACTTTCACATTTTGTGAATTGATACTTTGGTGACCTGTATACATAAAAGTAATTAAATGATTGATGGTTGCTGCATAATCCAGTGCTGATTTCAGCTAGTCATATTGTTGTAGTTTTCGCTTAACCATGAGTCTGAGGCTCATGGTTTCTGTGACAACCTAAGGTTTGGTGATCTGGATATGCCCTGTCAAACTGTTCCTGTGGAATAAGTAAGCTGTTTGTAAACAGAATGGCAAAGAATTCTCTCATAGGACTTCAAATTCACAAAGTATGAGGTAGCTGGGCAACGGGTCAAAGGTGAAAGGTAATAAACCATTTTGGGCCTGTTCTTTTGTGGAGCCTTTGGCTGCCTTTCAGACTGAGGTCTTGGAAATAGTTCACACACAGGCCTTCTGCCAACAGACTACTGAGAGTTGGCTGAGGCGGGATTCTGTTGCACAATCCCCTCCCTCTCTTTCTCTTTCTCTCTCTGTCTTGGTTGTCTGAAACTTATAAAAATGCAAGGAATTTTATAAAAAGTAAACAAAAGAAGCAACAAAGTAATTTATATTTTAATAAATTTAGAACAACTTTTTTTCCTGGGAATAGAAGCCAAAAATTTGAATTTATTGTGATAAACTCTTGCAAGATTGGGTGCAAAGTATGTTTTAGAAAAGCAGTAAGTATATTAAAATAACAAAGAAGATTAAAAATATTGGCAGAAAAACTTGGGTCAATTGTGGGCTTTTTGAGGAGGCAGTGTATCTCTGTTCCACCTAAGCCACCAGAGGTAGTCTTTAAACAGTCTAGTAAGATATTTTAACTAGTCAGCTTATCTATAAGTATGTGTTATGATATTTAATGTTAAGATTGCTGTGTGTTTTGAAGAAAACAGGTAGAATTAAACTTCCTCAGAATTTCTTGTCTTACTTTAGATTTATTGCTGCTATTATTCTTGCTTAGAGTAGGAATTCATACCAAGAGTAGAAATACATGAAGTGAATGTTAGATTTACCTCCTCTCACATTAGAGCTTGGCTTGAAGGACTTTATTCAGTTCCTTGGTTATTATATTTGTCTGCCTTACTAGTTTGTTTTCTCTTTCCTGTTTGTGTAGTACCACAGAGTTACAACTTCTATCTTGGTCAGTTTTGGCATCTTTTCCTTCCTGAATTGTAATACTTTGTTAATAAAAATGTGAGGCACTGGAAATTCTTAAGGTAGATGACAGAAGGTTGAGAGACAATGAAAAGATGGTAAAGGAACCATTCTCAAAAACAAAGTATGAGTCATTAGCCATTTTAACTGTACACACACTTCTTTGTTACGGTATCAATCATTTACAAAGAAATCACCCAGTTCAATGGGAAAAGAAAAACATTTTATGAGGAAATTTAATTTACTTCCTAGTGGAAACCAAACCATGCAGTTTGTATCATAACCAGTGAGACCTTGTCTTTCATTATTTTATCTGTACTAATGAGGATAGGTGTAGGTGGGAAGGATGGGACTTTCCAATGTGTCTAAAAATGGGTATTAAAAACCTCTTTTATGCCAATAATTGTACTTAACAATGGAGACAGGAAGGAATAGGGGATGAAAATAACAAAAAAGCAGCCAACCAATATTTTATTTAAACCTGTGAAATGCTAAGCAATTGCTGAGGAGTGATTTACTTCCAATTATGTGGTCACTTTTAAAATAGGTATAATGTGATATTGAAAAAAATGTATGTTTTGTGGATTTGGGGTGGAGAGTTCTGTAAATATTTGTTAAGTATAGTTGTTCCAGGTCTGAGTTCAAGTCCTGGATATCCTTGTTAATTTTCTATCTCGTTGATCTGTCTAATATTGACGGTATAGTGTTAAAGTCTCCCACTATTATTGTGTGGGAGTCTAAGTTTCTTTGTAAGTCATTAAGAACTTGCCCTGTGTATCTGGGTGCTCCTGTAATGAGTGCATATATATTTAGGATTGTTAGCTCTTCTTGTTGCATTGATCCTTTCACCACCATGTAATGTCCCTCTTTGTTTCCTGTGTTCTTTGTTGTTTTAAAGTCTGTTTTATCACAGGCGAAAATCGCAGCTTCTGGTAATGCTAGCTGGCTGTTTTGCCCATTAGTTGAGGTAGATTCTTCATTATGGTGATGCTCTTTACCTTTTGGTATGTTTTTGGAATGGCTGATACCGGTTGTTCCCGTCCATGTGTAGTGCTCTTTTCAGAAGTTCTTGTAAAGCAGGCCTGGTGGTGATATAATCTCTGAGTACTTGTTTGTTCGCAAAAAATTTTATTTTTCCTTCACTTATGAGGCTTAGTGTGGCCGGATATGAAATTCTAGGTTGAAAGTTCTTTTCTTTAAGGATGTTGAATGTTGGCCCCCACTCTCTTCTGGCTTGTAGGATTTCTGCTGAGAGATCTGCTGTGAGTCTGATGGGCTTCCCTTTGTGGGTAACCCAACCCTTCTCTCTGGCTGCCCTTAGCATTTTCTCCTTCATTTCAACCCTGGTGAATCTGACGATTATGTGCCTTGGGGTTGCTCTTCTTGAGGAATATCTTTGTGGTGTTCTCTGTATTTCCTGGATTTGAATATTGGCCTGCCTTGCTAGGTTGGGGAAGTTTCCCTGGATAATATCCTGAAGAGTCTTTTCCAGCTTGGATTCATTCTCTTTTCACATTCAGGTACACCTATCAAACGTAGATTAGGTCTTTTCACATAGTCCCATATTTCTTGGAGACTTTGTTCATTCCTTTTTATGCTTTTTTCTGTCATCTTGCCTTCTCGTTTTATTTCATTGAGTTGATCTTCGACCTCTGATATCCTTTCTTCTGCTTGGTCAATTCGGCTGTTGAAACTTGTGCATGGTTCGCGAAGTTCTCATGTTGTGCTTTTCAGCTCCATCAATTCACTTATATTCTTCTCTAAGTTGTCCGTTCTTGTGAGCATTTCGTTAAATCTTCTTTCAAGGTTCTTCAGTTTCTTTGCATTGGGTTAGAACATGTTCTTTTAGCTCACAGAAGTTTCTTATTATCCACCTTCTGAAGCCTGATTCTGTGAGTTCATCACACTCATCCTCTGTCAAGCCTTGTTCTCTTGCTGATGAGGAGCTGTGATCCCCTGTAGGAGGAGAGGCATTCTGATTTCGGGTGTTCTCAGCCTTTTTGCACTGGTTT
>PVKP010016569.1:0-47917 GCA_004027715.1 Plecturocebus donacophilus
TTCTGCATGCAGACAGGCAATGGAAAAACTACCAAAGAAAATACTCAGTCTTACAAAACACAAAAGTGAAATGTCCATGAATAAGAAAATATCTTTAAAAGTTTTGAGTCATACTAAAAAACAAATCATAAGAGATGCTATTTGCCAAAATTTAAGATTAATATTTAATAGAAAAGGATCCCATATATATCAAACAAAGAAATTACAACATGAGAATATGTAAAGAACAGTTCAGAGAAGTAGAAATAAGTTGAAAGGAACACACACACACAGACACACACAATCATAGTCTCCCACTCTCACAGTCTTGCTTATAATTTAATAAATGCCACATAGGTAAGACACATTTGCCTTTTGCCTAACAAATTAACTATTTTTTTTAAATGACAACATTCATTTTTGGTAAAAAAAAGTATAGCTTAAAACATGCCATCAGATGCTATTTGTGAGAATATAGAATGATGCACTGTTTATGAAATATAATTTGGCAAACATGAAAACTCATAACAAATTTCCACTTTTTGACCCAGTAATTCCACTTCCAAATAATTATCATAAAATATTTCCAAATTGGGGAACATATATAGTTATAAGAATGTTTATTATAGTATTATAAAGAATACACACATCTCATAACAAACTATATTCATAATAGAATATGTAAAAATTAATATACACTAAAATATTACGTACCTGTTAAAATTATGCAATAAGGAGTTTTACTGATGTGTAAAATATATGCTATAATGGCATGTGAATAAAGAGAACATGATATTGAATAAATAATATCATCCTAGTTATATGCAAGGTACTGACAATGGGAAGGCATTTGTTTCCTTCTGCATAAAAAGCAAATCCCCTTTTCTCCTACTTCTCTTACCACATATCAATTTTCAATTGTGTTAGTACAGAGTTTCAGACAGTGATTGGACTACACTTGTTAGCTGGGTGTTATTGTGTGACTCTCTGTTGCTCTAAATATTTGGGGCACTGTAATGTTGCTTTAATATTATTAAAATCTCATCTATTTCTTAATAATATGTGAAAACAAATGTATACAAAGAGGAACAGGCAGAAAAGATATTATGGAAGTGTTATATGTTGTCTATGAATGGTGGGACTATGAATTACTTTATAAAGATAATGCATACGAATGGTTGTATTTTCAACCATTCGTATGCATTATATTTAAGAAATAATGAAAAAGCAATACCTACCCTTAAAAGAACAAAATCTATAGCCCAACACTCAGCTCAATGAGCAAAAGCTGAGTGAAGAGTATAGACTTTCAACTTTGGTAACCAACCATGAAATGCCCTCTTCCTACTGCTAGGATGGTGTCAGGGGAGGCCAGTGAGAACAGACTTTCATCTCTGATGGCCAACAATGAGGCCACCTTTTTCCTATAATATTAGTGGAAACAATGTGGGGAGTCTGGACTTCTATACCCTCTCTGCACCCCTGGGGTGGTGTAAGAGAGTATAATGGAAAATCAAAGTTTTCACCAATGCTTGGCAATAACAAGTTCACTCCCAAGGTTTTGTCCAAAGATGAGATTTGAGAAGGAGTAATGAGGCACTTCTGCCTCTCACAGCCAAGGAGATATCCGCAGAGTCATAGTGGTAATCTGAAGCTCTCACCCCTGCCCAGCACACGGAGGAGCTCCAACCCTCCTTAGGTGTGCATAAAGGCCAGATAAAGAACTTGTATTTTAACCCTACCTGACAGTAACAAGGTGGCACCCTTTCATTCCTGTGTTGAGGCACAGCAAAAGAGACCAGCTAAAGCAGAATGTTTAAATAATGCACAAAGCCTCATAACGTAATACCCCAATGCCCGTGCTTTAATTTTAAAAATTTCTTATACAAAGAACCAGAAAAATCTCAATCTGAATGAAAAAAAGAGACTCAATAGATGCCGACATCAAGGTATTAGAATCATCTGACAAATGTTTTAAAGATACCATCATAAAACATAGTTTAATAAGCTTTGCAAATATGTTTGAAGCAAGGGAAAAGAAACAAAAGACAAACAGAAAACCTTAGCGAAAAAATAGAAACTCTCAACAAGTATACAGAAAACATATTTAAAAAAAATCTGAGCATAAAACATTTTTTTTTAAAAATATGAGCATACAAAGAAAAGAGACTTAAGAAACAAATAAATAAAAAACTAAACTAAAACAACAATTTAAAAAGGCTTATATACTAAAAAACTGACATAAATACAAATTAGATAAGCCAAAGAAACCTATACCAGGATACAGTAAGTCAAACTTCTGAAACTAACCACAAACAAGGTATCTTGAAATCAGTGATAGAATAATGAAATCTTATGTGGAAAAAGCAAACAAAATGGCAGTTGTGAAAACTTTGTCTAAAACAAAGGAAATTTATAACACCAAGGCTTACATTAGAAAAAAAAAGAAAAGTCTCAAACAAATAATCAGGATTTCTACCTATAGAACCTAGAAATAAAGAACAAAGTAAACCCAAAGCAGGCAGATGGAAAAAAGAATAATGATAATAATAAGAGCAGAATTCAGTGAAATTTAAAAGAAAAAAGTTGAGAAAATAAGTGAAATGAGAAGCTGTTAATTTGAAAATATCAATAAAATTTGCAAACCTCTATCAAGACTTATAAAAGAAAAAGAAAGAAGATACAAATTACCAATATCAGGATTGAAATAGGTGATATTACTACAGGCCTTGCAGAGATCTAAAGGATAACAAGAATCAAAAAGAATAAAAAATAGGTTTGAAAACTTGGATGAAATTGACTAAACCTTGAAAAGCACAAATTGCCATAACTAAACTGAAATGAACACAGTTTTCTTTTTCTTTTTCTTTTTTTTTAAAAAAAGAAAACTCTCCAGGCCCAGATGGTTACACTTACAAACTTTAAAGAAGAGGAAATAACAGGCCAGATGCAGTGGCTTGGGACTATAATCCCAGCACTTTGGAAGTCCGAGGTAGATAAATAGCTGAGTCCAGGAGTTCTCAACTAGCCTGGACAATAATGTGAAATATCATTTCTAGAAAAAATACACAAATTAGCCAGGCATGGTGATGTGTGCCCTTAGTCCCAGCTATTTGGGGGCTGAGGTGGGAGAGTGGCTTGAGCCTGGGAAGTTGAGGCTGATGTGAATTGAGAATCACGCCATTACACTTCTCCAGCCGGGGCAACAGAGTGAGAACATGTCTCAAAAAAAAAAAAAAAGGAAAACACAAATTCTACACTCTCTTCCAGTTCTATTTTATGAAGCTATTATTAGTCTGATACCAAAAACAGAGGCAGTGCAACAAAACAAAATGAAAGAAAAATATGTAAGAATATTCTTCACAAATATAGATGCAAAATTTATAAAAATATTAGCAAACTGGATTTATCAATATATAAAATAAAATATATATATTGTGATAGAAGAGTGTGTATTACAGAGATACAAGTGTGGTAACATTTGAAAATCAATCAGTGTAATTCACCATATTAATAGGCATGATTATATCAATCAATGCAGTAGAAGCATTAGATTAAAATGCACATTCATGATTTAAAAAAAATCTCTGACAACAAGAAACAGGGAAATTCTTCAGTGTGATAATGCATAACTAAAGCTAAAATTGTACTAAATGGCAAAAGACTGAATGATTTATCTCTAATATCTGGGAAAGGCAAGGATGTCCACTCCAACCACTATTATTCTGCAAAGTGATGAAACTTCTAATCACTGAAAACAGGTAATAAAAGAAGGGAAAAAAGGTATTCATTTTAAAAAGGAGGAAATAAACTGTCTTTATTTGCAGACGACAAGATTGTTGACATATAAAATCTCAAAGAATCTCTAAAAGCCAATTTAATTCTCCAAGATCCACAGATACAAGATAAAATGAATTGTATTTCTATGTACTGGCAATGGATATGTGCACAAAAATGTTAAAAATACAATTGCTAAAAAATAGAGAGAAATACCTAGATGTAAAACTAAAAAAACATATGTAGGAATTTGATATTGAAATCTACTAAATGCTGATGAGAGAAATCAAATGAATTCTAAAAAAATTGAGGTATAGGCTATGTTCATGGATTTGAAGTCTCAACATAATATCATGCTTTAAAAAAAATCAAGATGTCAAATCCTCCCAAACTGATTTACAGATGCAGTTCAAATCCTATTGAAATCACAAAAAGACCGTTGTGACTATAAATATTATTTTAAAATTTATTTGAAAATTAAGTAAACCAGAATAGCTATGCTAATTTTGAAAAAAATAAAGAATAAAGTGGAAGAGATCAGCCTAAGTGATTTCAATAATTAGTATATAGCTATAATAATCAAGACCATATGTTCAAACTTGACCTAAGTTATACATACTGTAAAACTTTTAAGAAAAACAAAAGCAGAAGAAAATTGTCAGGAACTAAGTTTATGCAAAGATTACTAAGACTTGACACCAAAATTGCAATCCATAAAAGACAAAAATGGATAAATTTGACTCCACAGTATTAAAAAGATTTGCTATATGAAAGATCCTATTTTAAAATACAAACTACACTGTTGAGGAGGAAATATTCCTAAATCACATACTTGAAAGTGAACCAGAATCTTGAATATATATACTACTCAAGAATGAACTATAGAACGAGCAAACAAAGAGTGAAAACCAGGAAAGCAGGGCCAGGTGTGGTGGTTCACTCCTATAATCTTAGCCCTTTGAGAGGCCAAGGTGGACAGATCATGAGGTCAGGAGATTGAGACTATCTTGGCCAACATGGTGAAACCCCATCTCTACTAAAATACAAAAAAAAAATAAAATAAAATAAAATAAATAGATGGACGTGGTAGCAGGCGCCTGTAGTCCCAGCTACTTGGGAGGCTGAGGCAGGAGAATCACTAGAAGCTGGGAGGTGGAGGTTGCAATCAGCTGAGATCACGCCACTACACTCCAGCTTGGTGACAGAGTGAGACTTTCTCAAAAAACCAAAACAAACAAAAAATGGGCAAGCAACTTGAAGATCTCATAGACTTACATTTACAGATGGAAACACACACACACTCACACACATACACACATGCATTTATTTTAATTAACCGTTAGATAAATGTAAATTAAAAGCATAATAAGGTATCACTATATACATATCAGAGTGATGAAAAAGTTTTTTAGAATAGTAATAATACCAAATGCTGGTGAAGATGCAGAGAAACTGGATAACTCATATATTCCTAATGGAAATGTAAAAATGATACAACCACTCTGTGAAAAACAGTTTGGCAGTTTCTTAAAAATTGAAATACATAACTACCATACAATTCAGTGATTGTGATTCTGGGCATTTATCCAGATAAATGTAATGTGGGGTTTACAGAAAACATGTACAATTGTTCATAGCAGATTTATTCATCATAGTTCCAAAAGGAAAACAATCCAGATGTTCTTCACAGGCGAGTGGTAAGGAAACAACAACAACAACAAAAACAAACACTGGTATCCATACCATGCAATACCACATAGCAATTTAGGGCAGTGAAACTACTCCATATGATACTGTAATGGTGGATCGATGTCAAAATATATTTGTCACTGTATCTAGAATGTAAAACACCAGGAGTGAATCCTAATGTAAACTATGGACTTTGGTCAATAATATGTCAGTTTAGATTCATAGATTGTAACATATGAAAACCCGTGGTATGGGAGGTAGTGCCTATGTGAGAGAAGGAGTACCTGGGAAATGTCTGTGTGAGCTGCTCAATTATTCTGTAAACCTAAAAATGCTTTTAAAAATTAAGTATATTAAAATTAACCAAAAGTATTAAAAAACAAAAAGTAATGATCAAATGCATGATAAAATTTTATGCAATGTATGAGCAGAATTTCTTTTAACAATTAAGGAAAAGATTAAGAAAATATGCCTAAATATGCACAATGGCTTCTTTGAATTTATGACTGTGTGAACTTTTTGGCCTTCTTTACAAGTTTATGTATTTTCTGAATTTTCTGTGCAATCAAAGAAAAATACGAGTCGCTATTTATTAAGCAGTTTATATGATGAACTATGTAAGTGCTTTATAAGCAGTATGAGGATGAAATAAGTTCATATGCATGAAATGCATAAAATACCTTTTAGTACATAATTAGCATACAAGTGTTAAAATAATAGGGTCATGCCACTTAATTTTCACAAATCTTTTATAAGGTTGGAAATATTAACATTATTTTAAAAATGAGAAAATTAAGGCATAGAAGGTTCAGTAACTTCTCAAAACGTACACTGCTAATACATACTATATATCGAGATTCAAATCCAGGCAGTTATCTTTAATTCCATTTTCTTCACCACTACAAATTTAACTGATCCAAGTTGTGCTCTCCAATTCACTCTTGGTAGTTGTATCTGATCTGCTTGTCTAGTTCCATAGCATTTTATGTTTGCTTTAGCATAATTTATTCTCTTTCTTGGAGAAATGGGATTAAAAGTATTTGCATTTTTCTCACCAGCGTAGGCACATAAGATGGGATCAAGAGTCAACAAAAAGTTAACACGCTAAAGTAAGCAAAAAATAAACACCCTACTCCACAATCAAGCTACTGCTTTCTTTAGAGAAACAGGACAATGAGGGAGAGAATTAAAAAGCTATACTGCTGTGTTTTACAGCTTAGCTTTATGTTAATATAAGTGTCCTTGCCTTTGGAATTTCATCTCATTATATTTTTCAGTTTTCAAAATATTGTAAATAAAAACTTTGCTATTCATCAGAAATTATTAACATACTTCTATTATTATTTAAAGACCCCAAATCGTTACTGTTTAAATGCTATTAGCCTAAGAATCTGTTACTTACTGCTGCGGTATAAATGTGTTTCTGATATTAATATGTTGGAAACTCAGTCTCCAATGCAACAGTGTTAGGAGGCTAAGCTTAATAGGAGGTGCTTAAGAATGGATTAATTAGGCTATAAAAGGGGTTTGAGGGAATGTATTCTTTCTCTTCTGTTCTTTTACTGTGTGAGTACAGAGTTTGACACCTTTCAGCCCTCTGCCTTCCACCATGTGAGGACACAGCAAGATCAAGGCATCTTGATCTTGGTAAGATGCTAGTGACTTGATCTTGGACTTCCAGTCTCCAGAACTGTGAGAAAAAAATTCTGTTCTTTGTAGATTAACCAGCCTGTGATACTCTGTTATAGCAGCACAAAATGGACTGACACTTTAGTGTTAATTTCTATTCTTTTTACTCTTAACTACTGTAGACAAGTGCACGTATATCTCTATTAAGGCAAGTAAATTATAACATATTTAACAACCTAGGATCAATTAATACTTACTAGAGTGATAAATCTGATTTTATTTTTCTCTAAGACATTGTAAAGAATCATACTTAAGATTATGACCAAAGATATTTTAGTATTTTTATACAAGGATATCAAGACAAACTAATCAGAAGTATTGTAAAAATTTTAAAGTAAGTAGAGACCTGCCATTTCAGTCAATAAGAGGTTATAATAGCAATAGCCTTATAGTAGGAATAGACACAATTGCCAGTATTCACTGAGGTACTACATGCCCTGACAATCAAAGCAGCATGCAAGTTGAGCAAACGCAACTGTTTTTAACATCAAAGGGACAACAGATCAAACCCTTATTATTCATAAAAACCAGTGGTAAATCACAAATTTATTACTTAACATATTTTTTCCTGTTATTTGTATTTTCTAACACCTTCATTGAGGTATAACTGACATAAAATAAACTGCAAATATTTCGTGTCCAATTTGGTGTTTGAGATATATATGTGTACTCATCAACACAGTCAAGATAACAAACATATCCATCACTGAATCCCACCCTGCTCCCCCTTCCTCCCACCAGATTCTCTCCTACGCTTTTTAAATCCATCCCCCTGGTTCTTCCTGCCCCTTCCTCCATCTTCAGACAAATACTGATCTATCACCACAGACTCCTTTGCATTTTCTAGAGCTTTACACAAATGAAATTAAACATTATATATTATTTTTCCTGAGCTTTTCTACTCAGCACAATTATTTTGAAGTCTGTATTGTGTATCAATAATTTATTTTTATCCCTCAATTATAATCCTATAAATGGATTTATCACGATTTGTATACTCATTCACCAGTTAGAATTTGTTTGTTTCCAGTGTTTGACTATTACAAATAAAGTTGCTATGGATATTTATATACATATTTGTCTCTTATAGGTAAATACCTAAAGGTGGAGTGCCTAAGTCATGTGATAGGTGTCTGTTTAATCTTTTAAAAAATTACCAAATAGGTTTTCAAATTTTTATGAGATATCCTATTCTACCAGTATTGTGTAGGAGTTGTAATTGTTCCACAGCCTGATTAATACATCATATGGTCAATCTTTTTAATTTCAGACAATCTAGTAGGTGTATAATGGCATTTTATTGTGTTTCTGTTTTGCATTTCCATGATGACTCAATGGTGATGGACCTCTTGTCATGTGCTTGTTTGCTATTCACGTATCTTTGAAGAAGTGTCTGTGTAAATTTTCACCCTTGTTAATTAGTTACTTTTTTCCTAATTTTAGAAGATTTTAAAAATATATTCTGAATACCAGGCCTTTATCAAGTAAGTGATTCTCAAATGAATTCTCTGATCATTGTCTGATTTTATCATTTTCTTAATATCCTGAAGAACAGAAGTTCTCAACTGTGAATCTGATTATGTGTAACTAATCCCTTAATAAACAAAGAGGGAGTGAGTTGATTTCAATGATATAAAAAATAAAGTATTTTAGAGATGAAAACATTATCCTTTATCCTTATCTTATTCTGCATTCCACCCCCATGTTCTTATTCAAAGATCTGTTCTTCTGTCTTATTCTCTATGTCACTTACAGGCATCATCTCACTCATTTTGCTTTTGAAGATTGAATTTCTTTCTCATTATCCTTGATAGGCCTGAAAATATTCTTTTTAAATATTAGTCAATGACCATGTTCTGGAACCAAATCACAGTATTGTAGGCTGCCTTTCTATGTATTGCTAGAGGCACCTACTCATCTTGCCCCTTTAAAACCTGCTGATTTCTGGACTTTTTTGATGCTCACTCCAGACCTAGATGAGTTCTGAACCCTCCCCTCCCCGCTCCGTTTTCCCCTTCCCCTTCCCCTTCTCCTTTCCCTTCCCTTCCCTCCTTTTTGCCTTTCCTTTCTGTAGTAGTTTTCTGAGTATCTTTGAAGGGCAAGAAACTGTGCTAAGTACTAGGAATACAAGAGCAGAGTACTGGATATGTAATCCCTACCTTCATTAGAGGAAGTTGAGATAAAATTTTTAAAATAAAAAAATAATCTGAGTTATCTGGGAATTACAGTTTTCTAAGGGGATACATAGCAAGAACATATTATGTAGCTCGGGCGCAGCAGGGAAATTGTCCCAGAGGGACACATGCAGCCACAGTTAGGCCCATTGACTCATTTCCATCATTATGTGAGGCTGTACCTCTCTCCTCATGTTCGTCCTTATGCTAAGGCTGAATCCTTTTGTCATATTCTTAACTGTGATCTCTAGTAGCCCCCTATGCCCCAAAGATTTCTGAACTGCCCATGAGTTCCACCACATGACAAGAAAGACTATGTATTAGAATGTCTTACCAGTGCTTATGTAACACATAGTTTCCTGAATAAGAGTCCTAAATTAATTCCACAGTTTTTACTAGCCTACTGCAGTTTTAATTTAGTATAAAAAAATAGCTAGAGGTGAGAGAACACATTTAATTAAATACTGTATGCAGCTGATGAATGTACACAAAAGTATCACCCAAGGGATATAGATTTTTACAATGAGCTTTTTTCTTTGACTTTCTTTGACTTCCAACCCTATTTGAACTTCTGCTCTGAAAGGCTAGAATGCTCTTCTCTTGCACTTTTCAATTTTACCATAGGCTTTTAACAAGAGCTGAGTTGGTCTCACTTGCTGTTTGCACAGCAGGGTCCATCCTCATGATGTTTCGAATCTCACTGTTATCCTGAACTGCCAGAACAATTCTTGACTATCTTAATGAGATTCAGCACCCCAGTCCTGATGTCAAAGTGAAGTTTTTGCTGAAGAGTTCAAGCAGTGTCTAGTGAAGAACTTATTCTGTGCCATATTGTCAGTAAAAAAATAAATATTTCTCATAACCCAAGCAATGACCTTGAATTTACTAAGGGAGTTAACTAAAATGCAGTAGACTCAGCTACGTTTTCATTTACTACCAGGGACAAATTAGGGATTGCATGGGAGATGGTTTTATGATACCCTTTATTCCTTTAAGGGACAAATATTCTCTCTATATGCCAACCCCAATAACTAACATACTCTGAGACAGCAAATACTAAACTTCTTCATATACACAGTATTGTGCTAGAATATAGATGAGTTAATTTTAGGAAGCCTGAACATATTTCTACTGTCACCATTTTATTCTACCCACATCATGAGGCCTTCTACAAGCATTTGTGGCTTATGAAAGCTCTGTAAATTGAGGCTGTACTGTGCTGTTTCAGTTTATACTGTCCCTGGCTCGCTACAGTAAGGTGGACTGGCTCTAAGTTTTACTGATAGGCTTCAGTATTATAACCTAATTTTACTGCAGTGCTCAAAGCCATACAGTCTCAAATTTGTATTTCAAAGTATGAAGCATTATAAGTTCAATATAGAGAAACTTTGGTGGGAATAACAGGCCTGTCCTACAGAACTAAGCTTTCTAAAAATTGTAAAAGGGATTGTTGGAGATCCATTTGAACTGAGTCTCCTTTTGCCTGGTGGGGTTTTAGACAGAGTTTCCTAAAACCTCATATTTGCAAATTCCCAATGGGAGGACAATTGCTAATGGAATAGTCGTTAAAAATTAATTCTTTCTGAATGATAACAGAAGGAATTAAACTAGAAAGCCCCCTCCTTTTCCTCTCTTTGTGAATAACAATTTTTATTTACTATTCCGAATGGCATGTTTACATTCTAATTCTAACCAACTTAAGCTGTAAAGGAGTTTATTAAAAGGCATGAGATAACACAAAAAAACACATGAGAAGACTAGAGAATGAGTTTGGAAAATGGGGCAGCAGCTGAAACAGCTGAAGTCAGCCTAAAACAGCTAAAGTCAGGCCACTGAATCAGTGGTTAGAACCCACTACTGGAGTCATCACCATTGATTTCACTGTAAGTCCGTAGGATGTCAGATGTCTAACTATCCCTATCTCGTTTTTATTGGCAGTCTTAGGCAGGAATATCTGACTGATTACCCAAACTTAGGTCACATGACCTTGCTCACAGGACTACCTGGCCTTCCATCAACTTCCACAGTAGTAAGAGACCCTGAATTCTACCTCTTCAGATTTCACCTGATGCTAAAAGATCATTGGCTATTAGATAGGCAAAAAATTTAAAAGTGAAATATAAACAAATGCAGCTACAGTGGCAAAGCCAGGATTTAGAACCAGGCAGTCTGGCTCAGAAACAACATTCATAAACACAGGACCGTGTTACTATCTTGGTAATCAGTTCTCTCCTTTTAAGATTATTAAAATGACAATTGGAAAACTGCTTGGTGGAGTTCAAGCATTAAGTAACCAGGAAAAACTAGAAAAATTGATTTCTATTATGAATCCATTGTATCAGTTCAAAAACAGAATTCAGATTCTAAAGTCCCAATGTAATAGTCTATGATTTTGTAGATTTTAATTGTTACTCAGATCTGTGTATTTTCTTAAAAATAGACTGCTTTTCAGTTCATCTTGATAGTATATGTATATTTGGAAATGATAGGACTAGATGACTTCTAGCTTTTTGCCACCCTAAATATCTGTGTTCTTAATTCCTTTATTGCCCTCTACTCACTGTGTTTCTCTTCTTCCAAAAGCAGGAGGCTAAGGGAGGTCAGGACTGAAAGGGAAAATTAGTGTGATTTCTTCCATTTTACTTGTGTCATCTGTATGGTCTAGGCTTTCAGAGTTATTCTTTGTCTTTATGTTTCTTTATGAGACAATATAAAGGTCTAAATTACTAGCTGAATAAGTTCACTGGTTTACTGCATTGGAGTTTGAAACAAAATAAAACAAAACCAGATTTTTTCCCAAAGTAAGAACAGAAAAGAGGAAAAGTGCTCTTTGAGTCCACACATAAGAAGCCTAATATCACAGATGGAAATTCACTATAAATAAAAGTCTGGAATGAGACAAGCCAAAGTACCAGCACTGAACTACTCTGGAGTCTTGACAGTTTTCCAGGATATGTGATGTCTATCTATCCCTACTAATTTATCATAGGATAAAGTTTCTTTTTTTAGATAGCTTCTCTCCATGTAGTGTGAACTGCATTGAAAAATTGGACTCCTACAATGCAACAGTTAAACATGTTATTTGACAGAATTATTCTCCTAAAAGTAAGCAATAAAGGGAGGAAATACTGAGACTTTTCTTAACGGAAATAGAAACAAGGGGCCAAATTGAAAGGATCAATTTATATCTATTCTTCCTAATGATTTTTTGGTTTATTATAAAGCCGATCTCAAGTTTATCTTATCCAACTTGACCAAGGTTACATTCCTACTGAGTTATGTAGCTGTGTTACAGTGTTTGAATCTTTCACAGTCTATGCTCCTTCTACACCAGTGACTCAGTGGTTGAGTAAGTATTCTAATTTTCTGGAGAGCTTGTTAAAAAAGAGATTACTGGGCCCCAACCCCAGAGTTTCTGATTCAGAAGTTCTGGAATGAAGCCCAGGAATTTGCATTTCTAACAAGTTCTCAGGTAATGCTTTCCCAGGGACCACACTTTGAGAATCACTGTGTATGCAATTTGTAAAGATTTAAGATCTGAAACCAAGGGTTGCTGCAGCTATAAGGGTCCCATAAACAATTTAGACCAGTCATTGCAAACTGATAACATCAGACATCTTGGTTTAAGACTAGTTGACAATTTTTTATTTAGTTGCCAATATTATAAATCCAGATATTTAAGCAAAAGTCTTTTTATTCTGGGAAAAGATCATAAGATCTGGTATGGCAAAAATTAATTAAAGCTGAGTATTAGCTCTCCTTTTCAGATAGCTTGTGAATCTTCCTGCCATTTGAAATATTAATTTTACTCGCTTTGCCTTATAATTAATAATAATATAATAGGTGCCATTTATTGAGTTATTAAGCTCAGCTATTAAGCAATTTTTGCTATTTACCAGTGTTCTAAGTGCTTTACCTATACTGTTTAATTATCACAATCTACTAAGAGAAGTGTGTGTGTGTATGTGTGTATATATGAATATATATATATGATAGTAAGTTAGGTTGAGGGAATGAATAAAACAAACCATCATAAACCTTCATGGCTTGTACACAACAGAAATTTACATCCATAGTTCATTCTTACAAGCTATATATACTACTGTGCAAATGGCAAAACCAACACTAGTTAAGCTCTGTTCTGAGTGCTTCACGTATATCAACTCATTTACTTTCATAACACTGTGAGGTAGTATAAATACTTCCATTTTATAAAAGTGAAAATTAAGGTGGAACAAAATCACCTGACCAACCTCATATAGATAGTAAGTAGCAAAGCAAGTAGGCATTTGAATACAGACCATCTGACTCTGAACTCCCTACTCTTAATCTTTCGTTTTTGCTGTTGTACTTCCTGCAGACATTTATTTTTGTCTCTCTGATCTAGACCAAAGACTCCTTTTTACAGGCAAGGAAATCAAGTAGCTTATAGATAGAATAACTTCCACAAAGTTGCAGAATGAGATAGCAATAAAGGTTGTGTTCCTACTCATGAGTCCTGACTCCAGCAATGACCCCCAGTGGGATTTTTGGTTTACTATCATTGTAATACAAATGACAAAGAGGTTAAATACATATTAATGAGATTCCATTCATGTTTTTATCTAAAAGTGATCTCAAATGCCCACTAAATTTTCTCCTTGGTTGTACATGGGAGGGTCTAACTGAGAGCTTTTAAAAAACATGATGCCTCGGGCCCTACCCAAGGCCAACTGTATCAGAGTCTTTGAAGGGTGGGCCATGATTTTCTTTTAAGTGTTCCAGATGTGCAGCCAGAATTGAGAAATGCTGGATTATACTGCTAGGGTATGCAGATTGGATGCAATGGCTGGTAATTAGACATTGATGTTATCTTCTTCTGGATGTTGCATAGTTTCTTATAAAGACATCTGGTTTCATGTTCAATATCAGCTGCACACCTATAACCCAATGCAATAATTGCTTGTTACTGATGTGTGTCCATGAATAATGGAATAGTCTTGCTTAGCTCTCACTCCCAGTTAACTCCTGTCACTGAAGGGAATTGGGCTCCTCCTACGTGAAATAAACAAACTTAATCAGTTGAATGGTACAGGCTTTTCTGGTTAATTTCTATGTTTGTTATTCTTGCCCCTTGTTGCCATCTAATCTGACATTCTTTCTGCTGCTTACGTGTGATTGATCTGTGAAGCAACACTGCAGAAAGCATCATTTGCTCTGCTTCTCACAATTGTGTGATTGGTCATAGTCAGTTCAGTGAAAAAAATTAAGATATTTGGCACACACAAATTCAGCCAGACTCGTAATTTCAAGTCCTAGGGTCAAATAATTGCCTTACAGAAGTAAAATAATGAGAATCATTCAAGCAATATTTTGACAGCAAAGCAATTTGAATAAGCATTTATAGAGCACATTTGTTCCATTTGTTCCTTTCTGTAATATTTACCATACTTTATCATAGTTATCTTTTTGAGGTCTGCCTTTCCTGTGAGAATTTAGGCTCTGTAAGTACAAGAGCACTGTCTGTCTTTTTCATTATCATGTCCCCAGGATCTAGCATATTGCTGGGACTAAATAAACATTTTCTTAACTTATAAATAATGAAATGAATGAAAATTTGAGCTATTTACTGAGGACAGAAAGAAAAATAAGACATTATTTCTTCTATGGAAGAGCCCATAAGAAAAGATATATAAACACATTCAAAAATTACAATTCAGTGTGATATGGGCTATTATCAATTCTTTCTTTATAAACAAAGAAAGAATTCTTACATGTTAACAATCTATAGATCAAATCTGCCTCCGAGTAGGAACAGCCAGAAAAGTTAAAATTCTATGAATGTATTTTATTTTCTATATTTAAATTTGGGACAGTGTAAATAATTTATATAATTCTGAAACAAAAATTTTAGAACTTGGTCTCTAAAATCCAAAAGGATAATGAACAAATAAACCTGTGTGTCAAATTGATGGCATAGCAACACAGAGGAACTACTGATAATTATTTTAAAACTCAGCAATTTAAATGTACCTCCTTAGTTGTCTATACCAGGGATGGTCTTCTATTGTCTTACCTATATACTTTGTGTAGTTTTTTTTTTTTTATTGTGAATTGGTCCCCAATTTTCTTATGCTTTCTTGTATCCATGCCCTTAGATAGTCAACTTCCATCCTGACTCTGGGCTTGATATGTGACTTGCTGCATTAGTTTTCTAAGAGTGTTGTAACAGAGTACCACAAACTGAGTGGCTTAAACACTAGAAATTTATTCTCTCACCGTTCTGGAGGCTAGAAGTTTCAAATCAAGGTGTCAGCAGAGCTATGCTCTCTCTAAAGGGGCTAGGGAAGGATTTCTCCCAGGCATGTCTCACAGCTTCTGGTAGTTCCTTGATTCATAGCAGCATAACTATAATCTTAACATAGTATTTTCTTTGTATGTGCATATGTCCTCAAATTTCTCCCCTTTCCGTTAGGACACTAATCATATTGGATTGGGGCCTACCCTATTCCAGTATGATTTCATCTTAATTAATTATATCTACAATGACCTTACTTCCAAATAAAGTCACATTCTGAAGTACTCAGGCATTAGAAGTTCAGCATAGGAATTTTGGTGAAGGGACATAATTCGATTCACAAAACTTGCTTTAACCAATGAGATAATAGCAAATGTGATGAAGCAGAGGATTTAAAAGTGCATGTACTTTGGGACCTGTGTTCTCTTGCTGCCTTTAGAAATCTGTCACCACCACCGTGTGAACAAGCTTGGACTAGTCTGCTGGATAATGAGAGGCACATGGTCTATTGCTTCCATGACAAGTTGACAGCCAGCCAACTTTCATAAGCAGAGAGTTAGCTGATTGTCAGCTGACTTTAGTGAGAGAGTCTAATATAAAGTAAGTAAGTCCAGTTCAAATTGTACCGTGAGTTAAATAAGCCTATTTTTTAAGCCATGAAATTTTGGGGTATACTACTATACAGCAATAGACAGCTTACTGTGTGTTATGAAGAGCAGTAAAGAGGGCCTAGTTTCCAACTCTAAATTTTTTCTAAATTGTTTTGGTATGAATAACTGGCTGGTAGCAACACAAAAACTTGATATGGTAAATTCAGTGACTAGTTAGATTTGACTTTTTCCTTTTCGTTGTTTCCAAGGGAGCTTCCAGGAAGAAACAAAGGGATTTAAAAATAAAGGTAAAAAAGTTTCTCAACACATTGCCTTGCTCTATTACTTAGAAAAGGAGGAAAAAAGAAAATCACCTTTCTCAAAGCTATTAATTTATGCCTATATTCTTTAAAGCCATCATATAAGAAATTATTAATTGTCCATTTATTCCTTAATTAGCAAATCCTTAATTCAGCAACTTACCATATATATTATCATCCATACTTTGGATATGCTAGTTACATTTTAGATATCAATATATTTTTACTATAAATACTTTATCATGTAGACTCATAATCCCAGAGCAGAAAGAGCTCTAAATTTCATTTGTTCTAATCTCTTACCAAGGTAGGAATACCCTCTGTATCATTCCCAACAAGCAACCTTTCCTCCTTTGCCTGCACACATCTTATGAAGAAAAGCTTATTGCCTACCTTATGAAGAAGTCCCTTCTATTTTAGATTAGTGTTTCTTGTTAGAAAGTAGTTTCTTCACTTGACCTCAAATCTGCCTCCACGTTTCATAGCCTCACTGCCTAACCTCTTTCAAGGTCCTATTCTTCCACCTACTTTGCTACCAGTTTAAGAACCTGGCATATGTTTCCTCTTAATATGACAGACCTTCAAATATTGAAAGGCAGCAATCATACTTCTCTTTGGTCTTTCCCTAACTGTAATGATAAGTATTTTAACATATACAGACATAATAATTTAGAATATACCTGCTCTAAGAAGAAAAATTATGACAAATACAGAAATTTTACCACCATTCTTAGTAATTTTTCTAGATCAAATTGAGAGAGCATAAAAAGTGACTTGGGAAAAACAGAGTTAATTACGGATAGAAATATAATTAATTAATGTGAAGTAATACTGCTATTTGTGACTTTTAAGGGGACATATTATTGAGGTGTTCAGGAGAAGTAATAAATTCCACTGAAAGGCATAATACTTGTGCCTTAAAAATTATCATCACAAATCTAGAAAGATTTTTTACCTCCGCCCCCCCACCCCAGACAAAACTTCAGTTAGTTCTCAAAGGTGAACCTGTTTGAAAAGCTGTTGGAGATGGTTGATTACATGACTCTTGTTCCATGGGGGCTTTTGTTGGCCAGTGTGCACCAAGTTTCTCCAACTGTATCTTTCTAGAATGCAGATTGGTAGGAAGATACTGATTATATCTTCAAATGAAGAGTATGATAGTCATTGTTTTCCTTCATCTCTCATATGACATAAATTTCATCTGAAGAGTGTGCCTGTCTTAGAAATTGCTGGAAAATGTGGCCACTTTTTCACAGAATCAACGAAGTTTAGTTGGTGGTTTTCTTATTGCCAATGCCCAAGTAAGCATTGGAAGGATTGGAGTTTAAAAAATAAGACCAAAAGTAGTAAGATCACAGTGCTTCAAATAAGCCAGTGTGTTCAAATCCTGGCTCCCCTAGTTACTAGTAATATAATTCTGAACAAGTTATTTAATTGTTTTAAGTCTGTTTTTTCTTAAAAATATTTCTTGATAAAATATTATCATAAATAAAATTTCTAATAAAATGTTGATAATACTCACCACACAGTCTCTTGTGAGACATTAATGAAAGAATATTTCATTCTTTGAGCATGCACACCCATTACTTATTATTGGACATTAAGTTATAAGACAAAACTTTTCAATATTGAAAGTATGGAACTCCTCATTAGGCCATCATAAAAGTAGTTATTCTTAACTGATAAATAAAGTTGCATCAGAAGTATGTATTATACAGCTCTCAAATGGAAAGAAGGGAAGAAAAGTTGTTAAAGCTTAAGGTTCAAATCTTTCCCAAAGAGTTCTTATCATGTGTCATGTAATCAGAATTTGGTTCCTGATTCTTCTTCTAACAGCTGTGTGCTTAAATAAACCTAGTTCTCAATCTCTTCATTCATAGAATGAAAGACTTCATCTGGATATTGTGAAATAGTTCTTATAATATTCTATGCAAATTAAATCTTCTTTCCCCAGACTATCTTTTATTATTCTCTAATAAGTGTCCTGGCATATATACTTTCACTGTTTTGTTCCCAAAACTGCGAACAAAAAGAAGTTTAATTGGAGTTATAGTTCCACATGGCTGGAGAGGCCTCAGAATCATGGCAGGAGATGAAAGGCACTTCTTACATGGTGGCAGCAAGAGAAAAATGAAGACAATGCAAAAGTAGAAACCCCTGATAAAACCATCAAATCTCATGAGACTTATTCACTACCACAAGAACAGTATGGGGAAAACCACCCTCATGATTCAAATTATCTCCCACCGTGTCTCTCCCACAATAGGTGGGAATCATGGGAGTACAATTCAAGATGAGATTTGGGTAGGGACACAGAGCCAAACCATATCAGCCTGGTGGGAGGTGATTGGATCATGGGGTCAAATTTCTCATGAATGGTTTAGTATCATCCTCTTTTGGTACTGTTCTCATGTTATTGAGTGATTCTCATAAGAACTGGTTGTTTAAAAGTTTGTGTCACCTTCCCCATCACTTTCTTGCTCCTGCTTCAGTCATATCAGGTACCTTGCCCATCGTTCATCTTCCACCATGATTGTAAGTTTCCTGAGGCCTCCCCAGAAGCTGAGCAGAGGCCAGCATCATGCTTCTTGCATAACCTGTGGAACTGTGAATTGATTAAACCTCTTTCATTTGTAAATTACACAATCTCAGGTATTTCTTTATAGCAGTGTAAGAGCAGACTAATATACCCTGAAAACTGAGAATATGATGTTTTGCATGACAAAAGGGATATTAAGGATACTGAGGTGGGGAAAGTATTTTGTGCTACCCAGGTAGGTCTAATTGATTCACAGAGTCCTTATAAGTAAATGAAGGGGGCAGAAGAGTCAGAGAGAGATTTGAAGATGCTACAGAGCTGCCTTTGAACGTGATGCCAGATAATATGAATCAAGGAACCAAGTAGTTGTTAAAGCTGGGAAAGGAAAGAAAATGAATTTTTTTTCTACAACCTCAAAGGAAAGCAGCCATTTTTAACACCTTGATTTTAGAGTAGTGAAACCCAGTTCAGAGGTCTGTCTTCCAGAATTGTGAGAGAATAAATTAATTGTGTTTTAGGTCACTAAACCTATAGTTTGTGGAAATTTGTGCAAACAGCAATTGAAAAATAATGTGCCAAATACAGCAGCCTCTTAAAGCATATACAGTGTCAGCCTTGAAGCAGTTTGGTTTGATACGGTAGCAGATAATTGGGTAGGTAAAAAGTAAAGTCTTGCCATAAGGGAATTAAAAAGTAGATACACATGTTGATGAATGAAGGGGAAAATAAATAGCCTTGGGTTTTGTTTTTTTTTTAAATCTCATCCCAACTCCCTATGCCCCACTGCCCCTCCCTTAGTCCCCACCAACAGACCACAGTGTGTGATGCTTCCCTCCCTGTGTCCATGTGTTCTCATTGTTCAACACCTGCCTATGAGTGAGAACATGCAGTGTTTGATTTTCTGTTCTTGTGTCAGTTTGCTGAGAATGATGGTTTCCAGGTTCATCCATGTCCCTACAAAGGACATGAACTAATTGTTTTTTATGGCTGCATAGTAATCCATGTTGTGTATGTGCCACATTTTTCCTGTCCAGTCTATCATCGATGGGCATTTGGGTTGGTTCCAATTCTTTGCTATTGTAAACAATGCTGCAATGAACATTCGTGTGCATATGCCCTTATAATAGAATGATTTATAATCCTTTGGATATTTACCCTGTAATGGAATTGCTGGGTCAAATGGAATTTCTGTTTCTAGGTCCTTGAGGAATCATCACACTGTCTTCTAAAATGGTTGAACTAATTTACACTCCCACCAACAGTGTAAAGTGTTCCTATTTCTCACATCCTCTCTAGCATCTGTTGTCTCCAGATATTTTAATGATTTTCATTCTAACTGGATGAGATGGTATCTCAATGTGGTTTTGCTTTGCATTTCTCTAATGACCAGTGATGATGAGCATTTATTCATATGTTTGTTGGCCTCATATATGTCTTCTTTTGAAAAGTGTTTGTTCATATCCTTTGCCCACTTTTGAATGGGTTTGTTTTATTCTTGTAAATCTGTTTTAGTTCTTTGTAGATTTTGGATATAAGTCCTTTGTCAGATGGGTAGATTGCAAAAATTTTTTTCTAAGTTATGGAGTCTGTATGTTGTTTTAGGGGACTCATTTGGAAGATGTGCTGCTACTTCAGAGACAAATGTTGCTGAAAATTGATGGGAGACAGCTGAGAACACACACAACATGGTTGGGACTAAGATTCTGACTCAAGTGGGTTAGATTGTGAGTAGCTCTAATATGTAGGGCCTAAAGGAAGTGAGGACCTCTGATAAAATTCACTTAGGTGATACTGAGCAGGGCTAAGTGGATACAGCATTCTGACAGTAGTCTCAGCCCTGGTAATACCTGAAGGTGTGATAACATAAATCTTCTGTTGCAACAATTCTCACTGCACTGAGGAAACATAAACAAATTACCTTCATAATGCATGTGTGTATGTGCATGTTTTATGTGTGTGTGTATATGTGTTTGCATATTTTTTATGGAGGCATTTTCAGTCAGTGACAAATAAAAAACTTATTCAATAAACTGTGATAGAACAGTTGGTTAAAACTTATGGGAAAATTAATCAATTTTGGTTTCCACAGCGTATCACAAAATATAAATTTTGAATGAATTAAAGCATTAAATACAGGAAAATAATCCATATGATCTTTTTAACAACTATAAAGCGTCTGAATATGGGCACTAGCAAAGACTTCCTAAGCTTTACAGCCACGGAATAAATGGCAAAAGAAAAGACTAACATTTATGTACATGGAGGTAAAAACTTTTCTCAGAAAAAAAACAAACAAAATTAAAAAGAAGACAATATGTTAGGAATAAAAAATACATAAAATATGACAGTCCATTTCCACTGTAGAGAAGACTCATTAAAGGAATGGAAATGAAAATCTCTAATAGATAAATATACAAAAGGCTGGAACAATTCATAAAAGAGAAAATACAAGTACATTACAAATAAATGAAAAAGTAATCCATCTCATAGTAATCAAAGAAATGTAAATTAAATGAGATACTAATTTTGCCTATCAAATTAGTACGCATTTTAAAAACCTTATAATACCCATAACAGCTTTCCTAAACTGCTAATAGGGTGTAAAATAAAACCTTGCTTATTATTATAGAGTCTAAATTTGAAATTTTTTCTAAATAATTGTACTATAAATCATCTTAGAAAATTCTCTATCAGAATCTTATTTATAGTATCAAAACATTTAGAAACAACTTGAATGTTCAAAAATACAATAAATATTTAAAAAATGTTGGTAATCAACAAAATATCCAACAATTTGAAAAAGTCATTTACAAAGTGTGTGCTACCAATTAATTACAAAATAAAGCTTTCAGAGTTGTATCTCTGTTGTGATTTTAAAACTGGAAAGCTACATCAAAATATTAACATGGACAGATTTCCATAAATTCTTGCCTTTCTGTGTTTTCTTTTTCTTTGTGGTCTCATGTTTATTTAGTAAACATGCACTATTTGTATAATAAAAATAAATAAAAATTAAGTATGTGTTCAGTTCCATTTAAAAAGAGGAACTTCTTGTAAGCTTGGATATGTAATGGAAAAAGAAGAAGGTTTCCTTAAGAAAAGACAGGCTGAAAAAGATTCTGAGAAGCACAGCTTACATTTAATGGAAACATCTAAACAATACAAGTAAGTTTCAAGCAAATATTTCATGGGAAGTAGAGAGAATTTTGTTGTTACTTAAGCATTTGAGTAGTATTTTCTTAAAAGATCTTGTTTCTTTTACACATACCAGCAGAATTCTGTTTCGACCTCTCTCTCTCTCTCTTTTTCTTATTCCAATTAGGTGCAAAACATCCAGAAAAGAATAAACAGCTTCTTGATTTCCTGTCTTGAAAATTCAAAACTATAAATTGGTAATGAATGCCACATAACTGAGTAGAACCTGAGTGCTTAATTAAGTCTCTGTAAGACTCCCAACAAACTGGAAATTGTACAGAGACATAGTATTTACATGCACCTTGATTTTATTTATCTGTGGCATTTTCTGTATTCTATCAATTTCATGTGAAGTCATTGTCTTTGCTAAAATAATTGCAGCGGATTTTTACAATGAGTTAGTAGATGTAGAAAGCTGTAGATAAGAGAACTATTTCAGCAACTACTTGTTTTCTGATTCTGAAAGCGATCTCATTATTCAGAACAAAACTACTTCCATTTATGTTTTGTACAGATGCTGCCTACAGTTGAACTTGTTCCTCATGGCCTTTCAAAATATGAGGCATATACATAGTTTGGGGTTGTTCTTCTTGGACTTCAGGCAGGGCCAAAAATAGGGCATTATTTTGGGAAAGGTTAGCCTCAGTGAGGAAGCAGCTGAGAGCTTTTTCATGCTTGAGTTGGTGCTAACAACCTAGTCAAATCCAGCCGCCCACTTTTATGTCTCCGTTTTCCTCCTCTGTGACTTGCAACAGGTGTCATGAATTTTACAAAACAGCTGCATGTAAGGGCCATAAACCACCCACTCTACCCACTACGTAATCGTCCATCCGACTGAGCTCATCATCGGTTTCTGAAAGCAACAGTCCCCTATAATGCATCCTTTGCTCGTGAAGAATTGCTTGGCAGAATGGGCTATTATAATGGGCACAACATATTCAATGAGATTGTCACCATCTGTTCCACCTTCCAATTACCAAAGCAAATGAAAATCAAAAGGCAATGACATTGGAAACCCTAGATAATCTTTTCCATTCATTATGTCTTTTGGTTGACGTGGGTTTTAAAAATTCCCTTTGGAACACGTAGGAAGAAGCACACTTTCTATCAGTGAGACACAATTGGAAGACTGGGATTCAGCACTGAGAAAATTACTCTCTAGAAGCACATGAGCACATTCAGCATCCTTACCTCTCTACTATGTACGAATAGTTCTGCTCAGCCTTGAAAAATTCACATAATCTTAGGTGTGAAGTGATTAAGCAGAAACTCCCTGAGCTATTATTGCCTGGGGAACAGTAAATAAAGTTGTATGAACAGGTATTATGCACCAGTGCTTCCATATTTCTGTCCAATAGGTAATGGGTTTGCATGAAAACTTGAAGAAAAAAGTGAATATTCACTATGAAGTTATGTGTGTGTGTGTGTGTGCGTGCATGCAGAGGAAACTGAGGTGAGGGATCATAGAATGTGAAGGTAATTATAATCTTGAAAGAGAATGAAGGCATGGAAGGCAGCATGAGTTTAAAATACTCAAGGTGAAGAAAGAGTGCTCTAACAGCGCACAGTCATTCTATAAATTAACAGAAAATGACTAAAAACTTACCATACTAGAGGTTCTAATGCCTAAGCAGACATCATAAAAGGAACTGGGTGCCAGGATATCCAAATGAATGGGATACCAAACATTATTTTATATTGATCAGACTTACATTTTTGCTACGAATGTTAATGACCCACTTTTCTGTGTGATAAAGAACTGAAAATTAAGGTAGGAAGGCATAAACTATGGCTTAAGCTGGTTGTCTGAGGCTCTGTCCCATAAACAGTGATTCTAAGTACATATTATTCTAAATAGGATTCTAAATAGAATATGATTCTAAGTATATACGATTCTAAATATGATTCTAAACAGAACGTCTTCACCTTCAGTACATGCTTTTAAATGTGTTCTTCCCAAAGTCACATGATAAGGAAACCTTTTGGTTATCTATATTATCTGCATACTTGACTATTAAATTCAATATTTTATGGCTTAGCATAGACAAAACCAGAAAATTTTAGGCCTATGTTTAGTGTTAATTTGTTTTGCTGATCACTTTTCAGTCACTATAGATATATAAATAGATTATGCATTTTCATCCTTGTCAGCCTGTTCATAAATAATTGGCATTAACTGAGTTATCAGTACCCACACATGACTTAGCCATGTTTAACAGCGTAACGATAAGACTACTTCCAGATTCGGTGTGCTTGCTAGCTTTAATCTGCTTATGATATTAATGTATACCTATCTGTCTTATCAGTTTTTCATATCCCTGTGGAGGAACCAAGTGTGTGTATGTTTTTGGTAAGATTGTGATTAAAATCTGTAGGCCAAAACATAGACTCTTAGTCATTACTAGATTATCCTATTACTAGATTGTGTATAATTGAAGCTATTTCTCTCAGCATAGCCAGTAGGAGGGAGCCCTGGTGCCTAGTTTAAACAATACTAAATGATAGCCATCCTGACCCCTTTTATTGCTAATAGTAATAACTTATTTTAATTTTTTTCTGCCTGAAAGTCATTAGCAGGCATGAATTTGGTGCTTGCACTTATTAACTTATACATTTATTTAGTAGCATGTCTTTAAAATAGCTTTATTGAGGTATAATTGAGATATGATAAACTGTACATATTTAAATTATATATTTTTTAAAATTTTGATGTATTTATATTTCTGTGAAACTATTACCACAATCAGGATAGAAAATAGTCATCACTCCCAAAAGTTATCTTTCCCTTTGTTCCATTCCTGCTCCCTTAGCAAATAACCATTGATCTACTTTGAGTTACTATAGATTACCTTATATTTTCCAAAGTTACATATGAATGGAATTATATAGTGTGCACTTATCTGACTACTTTTATTCAGCATAATTATTCTGAGATCCATCCATGCTGATGCATGTCTCAATAGCTTGGTCATTCTTATTGCTGAGTAGTACATTGTATGGACATATCACAATTTGTTTATCCATTCCTCTGTTGATAAATACTTGGGTAGTTTCCAGACTGGGCTACTATGAAGAATGCTGCTATGCACATGTATAAGCAGGATGCACATTTTAATTTTATATACTCTATATTCACATCAGGAATGCAGACTAAATCAGCATTTTTCTGACATCTAGGATGAACATATGAGTCTTTGTCTTTCCTATAATTATTAAAATCTTGTTAGAGATGACAAGCAAGCAGAAAATTATCTCATTTATTTGCTAATTTTTTCCTAAAGTTTTTTTTTTACACTAAAACAAAAACTTATTAAAGGAGCCACTGTTTAACCAAAAACCCAAAACTTATTAGAGGAGCCACTAAGGTTAGTTTCTGATCCAATCCTGTAAAATAACATACAGAAAGACACAGTTCAAATAGAATATTTTCAGTAAATTACCCCAGTTCTTCAATTCTATTATATTTTAGCCATGTTTTTATGTTTTAGCATACTTTAGCCTTTTGAAGAGGTGGATGGATCTTTCAGTTAATACACAAATTTACTGTATAGTTTTTATATTTTCCTATTTAAATGCACATCAAATGATAAATGAATAAATAAAATGGTATATCTATAAAATGGTGATCATGTTGGAAGTGCGCCCCCTCCAAATATCACGTTGAAATATGATCCCTAGTGTTGGGGTGTGGCCTGGTGGGAGGTGCTGGTTCATGGGGCCTGATTCCTCATGAATGGCTCCGCACCATCCTCTTGGTGATGAGTGTGTTCTGTAAGAGGTGGTTGTTTAGCGGGAATCTGGCGCCCCCTTCTCTGTTCTTGCTCCCTCTCTTGCCACATGATATGCCAGCTCTCACTTTGCTTTCCATCATGAATGTAAATTTCTGAAGGCCTTCACCAGAAGCAGATGCTAGCACCGTGCCACTTGTACAGCCTACAGAACTGTGAGCCAAGCAAACATCCTTTCTTTATAAATCACTCAGTCTTAGATATTTCTTTATAGCAACAAAAGATTACTAATACAAATAGAATACTCTTCACCTATAAAAAGGAATGAAATACCAATGCATGGTACAACATGGATAATCCTTGAAAACATTATACCAAGTGAAAGAAGCTAGCCACAGAAGCCATATTTTTTATGATTTCATTTCTATGAAATATCCAAGGTAGGCAAATCCACAGAAACAGAAAGTAGATTAGTGGTTTCCAGGAGCTGAGGAGAGCGGAAAATAGGGAGTGACCACTTAATGGATGTGGGATTTCTTTTTGGGGAAATGAAGAAGTTCTGGAACCAGACAGTGGTGATGGTCACACAATATTATGAATGTACATAATGTCATTGAATTAAAAACTAAATGGTTAAAATAATAAATTTTATATTATGCATATTTTACCTCAATAAAACATGAGGTAGAAGTGATTTTAAGAAGCGTATTATTAATGGTGTGATATACAATTGATGAGAATTTAAAACAAACAAATGATGTGACTTACCATTGTGTGAGTGGCAGGCTGTTGCCATAGGATCCATAAAAAAAATTAACGTGTGTATATGCACTTACATAATGTGTAGTCTACCTAACTCCTGAATACATGATAAACTCATATCTTTAAAAGACTAAAACAAAGTTAACTCTATCACAGTTGTTCAATATTTTGACTAAAAAAATTAAAATATAGGCATAATCAGAGTTGTAGAGTTGTGCAATACAGGAAGAATTTATCAGAGCAAATAACTGGTTTTGAACTAACTAGTTCAAAACTCAGGATAAGCAATTTGTTGCTCTGTGTAAATGTTTAACCTCTTTAATTCGACATTAGGCTCATGCTATTTACCTCACAATATTGAAGTGTATTTATATTTATATAAATATTTATAAAGTGCCAAGCATAATGGCTGCTTCACAAATGTAATATTTTGCCTCTTCACCAAGCCTGCCACCCTCCTGTGATACATAATCTTTAATTGTACATGACAACATAAAGTACAAATATCTCTCTTACATTGAGGAAATTAACACATGACTTATAGTGAAGATGTCCTGCTGGATTTTCAGAGTAGCAACTTGTCAGGTATATTGCATGTTCACTACCTGTGGCCATTCTACAATAATTATTTCTTGCAGTGAGAAAACACTGAAGACCTATTACAAATAAATGAAGAAGGAAAAGTACTTTGATTAAAATGTCTATGGCAAAATAGAGTTTCCTAAGAAATCTAATTAAAATCTAAACCAAAATAAAAACTTGGTGGGCAAATAGGATCTGAATGTCCCACCTTACAACAAATATTGTTTCATTTGGCAGTTAACTGGTGTGTACTTTAGTAATAAAGAGTACAATGTAGAGTTATTTGGAGACTGTCACTCCCTCTGTCTTGAGTACAGTTCTCAAATGAATCTAATTCCATTTATTAGCTGTGGTTTGTATCCCCAGGTGAGTAAAGGACTATATTTTTATTAGCGGGCTTTTAAAAGAAAACCATTAGTGCCCAATCTCCCCACACAGTGAGCACACAAGGCATATGTTTCAGATTCCGTATAAGCAAACTTCATTTCTCTATTGTTCTCTATAGAATCTAAGTTGCACTTTTTCCAAAGGAAAATGTCAGACATAGTGGAAATTACTGTAAATGGTGGCCATGATAAAACTAGTCCCCTATAGGATGGGCTTTACATTAAAACAAAGCCTAAATTTAGAAATGCAAATATGTGTGCAAAGGATACACCAATGCATGGCTTATGAGAAGGGCTCAGCTCATGGATTCCTACCCTTGAGTTTACGCTGCTAAGTGTCAGGCTCTTGGGGACAGGGTAAGTGTCACAACATGTTCTTTCTGCAAGAGCATGAACCTGGATTTCAGACGCTAATCCTATGTCCCGATGTAGATACATCTTTTCTTTTCATTCATGTGTAAAGGAAAGTACTACCCTCATTAATGAGACATTGGACTTTAAATAATAAACCCTAAATTCCCTAAATGTATAGATCATAAAATACACCATTTTGAGCATCCTACACCAGGTATCCTTAAGTGTAGCCAGTGAGAAAGCACTTAATGAGTACTGAGAAAATCACCTCACATAAATTATCTTATTTAATCCTCTTAGCAACTCCTCATTGTAGATGTTATTATCTCCCTTTATGGATGAAAGAACTGAGGTTCAAAGACTTCCCCAAGGCCTCACACTATGGCAGTTCTGAAGCTAGCACTCAAATACAGAATCGTTTAATACTAAATTATTGTAACAGGCAGACAGATATCTTTGCTTCTTCAAATTTTAGATAACTTAACATCATTAATTGGAGCTTTTATTATTTGCCACACAGAAGTCTGAATAAAAAATAAGTGTCGGCTGGGCGCGGTGGTTCATGCCTGTAATTCCAGCACTTTGGGAGGCTGAGGCGGGCGGATCACGAGGTCAAGAGATCGAGATCATCCTGGCCGACATGGTGAAACCCCGTCTCTACTAAAAATACAAAAAAATGAGCTGGGCGTGGTGGTGCACGCCTGTAGTCCCAGCTACTCGGGAGGCTGAGGCAGGAGAATTGCTTGAACCCCTGGGACAGAGGTTGCAGTGAGCCGAGGTCGCGCCACTGCACTCCAGTCTGGCGACAGAGCAAGACTCTGTCTCAAAATAAAATAAAATAAAATAAGTGTCATTGCAAAAAAAAATATCTTTATCAAAGTACTTTTTTCAGCATTGGATGTGTGTGTGTCTGTGTGTGTGTGCGTGTATGTGTGTGTGTATTTGTCCCAGCCAGCTTTATTAAGGTATAATTGACAAAAATTATATATATATGCAAAGTGTACAATTTAGTGATTTTTACATAAGTATACATTGTGAAATGTTTACATGCTTACCACAATCAAGTTAATCAACACACCCCTCACCTGATATAGTTGTGTGTGTGTGTGTGTGTGTGTGTGTTTGGTGAGGACACTCAAGATCTCTTCTTTTAGCAAAGCTTGTCTTTCTAGGAGTAGCCATGTTAACAGATGTGAGGTTATATCTTACTGACGTATTGACCTGAATTTCTCTGATGATTAGTGATGTTAGACACCTTTTCTTATATCTCTTGACCATTCATATGTCTTCCTTGGAAACGTGTATTGAGGTTCTTTGCCCCATTTATAATTGTGTTATTTGCTTTTTTGCTGTTGAGTTACACGAGTTATTTAGATATTTTGAATATTAGCCCCTCATCAGAAATATGATTTGAAAACATTTTCTACCACTCTGTAGGTTGCCTTTGTATTTTATTGATTATTTTCTTTTCTGTGCAAAAACATTTTAGTTTGATGTAGTCTCATTTTTTAATTTTTCCTTTTCTTGCCTATGCTTCTGGTGTTATATCCAAAAAATTATTGTCAACACTAATGTCAAGAAATCTTTTCCCTATGTTTTCTTCTAAGAGGGAAGAAGGTCTTACATTTAAGTTTGTAAGCCATTGCTAGTTATTTTGTTTTGTATAGAGTGTAAGATAGATTCTGCTATAATTTGGATGTGTGTTCTCTTCAAATATCCTATTGAAATTTGATCCCCACTGTTGGAGGTGAGGCCTAATGGAAGGTGTTTGGGTAATGGGGTGGATTCCCCATGAATAGATTAATGCCCTCCCTGGGAGGAGGGGGACTCAGTTTTTGCTCTATTAGTTCCCTTGGAAATTCTCTAGAGAGCCGGGTTGTTAAAAAGAGCCTAGCACCTTCCCTCTCTTTCTGGTTTCCTTTCTCACCATGTGATCTCTGCACAAGCCAGCTTCTCTTCACTTTCTGCCATGAGTGGAAGCACCTAAAGGCCCTCACCAGAAGCTGAACAGATGCTGGCACCATGCCTCTTGTACAGCCTATAGAACTGTAAGCCAAATAAACCTATTTTCTTTATGAGTTTTCCAGTTTCAGGTATTCTTTTATGCAAACACATAATGGACAAAGATAGAATCTGATTTTATTATTTTGCATGTGAATATTCGGTTTTCCCAAGTATATTTTAAAGAGAATATTCTTTCTCGATTGTGTATTCTTGAGAATTTCATCAATGATTAGTTGACTGTATATGTATGGGTTTATTTCTAGGCTCTCTATTCTGCTCTGTTGGACTATGTTCCTGTTTTTATGCCACTATTATGCTGTACTATGGCTTTGTAAATAAAGTTTGGAAATAGAAAATTTGATGTTTCCATCTTTGTTGTTGCTCAGAATGGCCTTGCTATTCAGAGTCTTTTTTGATTCTACACAAATTTTAGAAATGATTTTTCTTTTTCTGCTTAAAACGTCACTGTTTACTATTTTGTCTGCATGACTGACTCTTCTGTTGAATCTCTCTGTTACATTATTTATTTCTATTATTGTATCCTCCAACTCTATAATTTCTATATAGTTATTTTGTATGGTTCCTATATCTTCACTTAACTTGTCATTTCTTTCATACGTTATTTACTGATTTTGTTTAGTTGTCTAATACATTGTTTTCTGATTTTGTTTAGTTGTTGATCTGTGTTCTCTTGCATTTCATTGAGCTACTTTAAAATAATTATTTTTGATTATTTTGCAGGTAATTTGTAGATTTGTATTTCATTGGGGTTAGTTACTGGCACTTTACCAGTTTCCTCTGGTAGTATCATTTGTTTTGTTCTTCATGATCTATGTATTGAGGTCTGTGCATTTTAAAAACAAATTCATCTTACAACCTTTACAGACTGGATCTTTATCTGCCAAAGCCAGCCTGTAAGAGATATTTACCTGCCAAAGCTAGTCTGCGGACCTCTTGGGGTCCCCAGGGTGATGGAATTGCCTCTGGATAACAGTCTACTAGGAACAGAGCCAGGCACGTGGCTGCCATTGGGTTTGTTGTAGTGTCCATAGTTGACAGGCCTGTAACAATGAACTCAAGAAAGTATTGATCGTGTCTATACCTGGGCAGATTAGACTGCTTCCAGGACCTTGGTTAGTAGGGCTGGTGCTGGGATGCTTAAGAGCCCACAGGTGGATCTGCAGATGGTGAACCTGTTAGCAGGTCCATGGATGGGTGTGGATGCCTTCAGTTTCCCTGGGTGAGCACCTGCTGAGTCACTGGGTGGGTCCCTGGGCAGGAAGGACTAACTTTAGGCCACAGATGAAAGGGGCTAAATCTGGGTCACAAGATGCTTCAGGGTCCACAGTGGAGATAGAAGTTAGCAGTCCTGTCACTCAATACAAAGATGAGCAGATCCTCTTAGATTCCTTGGCAGAGGATTCTGGTGGGAAAAGTTGAGGCCAAATGGTGCTGTGGCAAAGTCCACATGTAGATGAGATCTATAGCCAGAATTATGACTGGCGAGTTCATCACCTGGATACAGACCTACTCTCTCAAAATAGCCCTTCTTGGTCTTGGTCTTTGCTGGGTTTTTGCAGTCTCCTACTTAGATCCTAAACCTCTCACAAAGTTACTTTTATTGATGGATGGTTGTCAAATTATTGTTGCTACTGGGGGAAATGAGTGGAGGATCTCTTATTCTGCCATCTTGTTGACATTACACTCCTTGATCATCCTATTTAAAATTGTTAGCTGTACCCTATCCACTCCACACCAAGCTCTATGTAGGAAGCTGGAGTAGCCCACCCCCTCTGGGGGATCAGCAGCAAGGCTGCTGTGACCTTTGGGTGAACTTCAGAGAAGTGAAACCATAATAGGAAGATGTGTATGTCTTGGAGTAGAACAGACAGGCTTAGGGAGAGATAACCACCTTTCACTGACCTTGCTGCAAGATAGTTTTTAGCTGAAGTATGAGAATAATAACCACAGGCTGTTCTAAGTAACTGCACCCTCCCTCTGCTATGTGCTCTGTGAACAAATAAAGTACACTGAGGCAGGTTGGGGCCGAAGAGACTGACAACCTCATCTCTCGGACCACCTGGCCCAACTTTCTCTATATCTGTGCCTGTGTCTTTCTTTATCCCCCACCATTCCCTCTTAGGTCTTTCAACCCTTGTGCAGTGCAGGACACAGCACAGGCCAGAGCTCTAGTTTTTTTTTTATAATTATCACATTGTTCAATATAATATTTAATTAATTTATTTATTATGATTATTGTTTGCCTTTATCAGGACACTGGCTAGAATACCACCTTCAAAAGATCAGGGATATTTGTCTTCCTTTTTAAACTGATGTATCCCCAATTCCTAGTACATAGGAGGTGCTCATCGATATTTGTTGAATAAATAGTCAGTGAATAGCATAAAGTAAAATAACATAAATTCTTAATTAAATTTGAAAAATGTTTTTGGATCATTATAGATTTAGTCCTTTGGAATTAGGTTAGGATTTATCACCAATTTCTTTTACTTTTTTTTAAATTTATATTTTATTGCATTTTGGGTTTTGGGGTACATGTGAAGAACATGCAAGATTGTTGCATAGGTACATACACGGCAATGTGGTTTGCTGCCTTTCTCCCCATCACATATATCTGGCATTTCTCCCCATGTTATCGCTCCCCAACTTCCCACCCCCTACTGTCCCTCCTCTAGTTCCCCCCCACAGATCCCAGTGTGTGATGCTCCTCTTCCTGTGTCCATGTGTTCTCATTGTTCTCACTCATAGGCTGGTGTTCTCACCCGCCTATGAGTGAGAACATGTGGTTTTCACCATTTTCTATGTGATTACTGGCTAAGTTCAATATAATTAAAATTAGTAATGTTTATATATAATGCTTACTATGAACCAGGCACTATTGTAAGTACTCAATAACCCTGTGAGATAGGTATCACTACTATCTTTATTTTCCAGGAGAAAAAATGAAAGCCCAATGAGGTTAGTTAATGTGTTTAAAGTCACAGCACTAGTAAGCATTGGTGGTATGATTCAAGCCCAAGCAGTTTGGTTTCAGACCGGGCTCTTGACTCCTGGCTTCCCAGTGTTACTGTGAGCGTTGAATAGGATGTATAAAGAATCTAGCAGACTTTACTTTGGATATGAATAGTATTCCATATTGATTCTTTCCTAAAGCTTCTATGCTGCATCTACTCTAGTCCTGCGATTCCTTATTAATTCTATCTTTCATCTATGTATCCATGTTTTTGACATTAAGGCTTATGTACTATGCAACACACACATATTGCCAATACAAGAGAAGTTTTTATGTTGATAACCTAATAAATCTAGTAGTAGCACAACTGACTGTTTCTTATAGTTATTGGGTCAGCTTCCAAGCCCAGCTGTGGTGGCCATGAGGAGATGAAATGAGAGTCAGGAGCTTATTTGAGTGATTATAGGAAATCAGCTAACCAGGCTCATAGTCTAATGATTCAATCATCTCAACTCTGGAAATTTGAGTTATGTTTCTTAGGGCAGAACAGGAATAAAAGGTATGGAAATTTCAAACAGTGGGAAGGTTTCTGTTAGTGAGGAAATTTCTTTGAACTTAGAATGATGAAAGCTTTAAGAGGTCCATGAAACTATTCCTTTGAGACAGAGTACAGAGAGTAAAATGGCACGAACCATGTACAGAGATTTTAAAAAATTAGTGATTTGGGTGGTATTGGGATTTAAAGAAGAAATGATAACATATGGTATGGGAATAGTGTTTCTCCTGTATCCTTCTACCATGCCTGTTAACTGTAGTTATGGTAAGCCTCACAGAGATTTTTCCCACTGATGCCAGATGAGGCCACAGATCTTTCTGTAATGATAGCCACTGTACATTCTGTGGAAATTCCTGTGTTAAGTTGTCTCCATTCTTAAATTAGAATAAAGTTATTGACAGTGCCTACCACATGTTGTATGCTGATGAGAATTATATGGTTAATGGCATGATGATATAATCTAAAGCAGTGAGTGGTTCCCCAACCTTTTGGCACCAGGGACCAGTTTTGTGGAAGACAAATTTTCCATGGATAAGAATGTGGGGGATGGTTTTGGGATGAAAGTGTTCTATCTCAGATCATCAGGCACTAGATTCTTGTAAAGAGCGTGCCACCTAGATTTCTCACATGCACTGTTCACAAGAGGGTTCACACTCCTATAAGAATCTAAGGCTGCCTTAATCTGACAGGAGATGGAGCTCAGGTGGTAAGGCTTCCTGGCCTGCAGCTCGCCTTCTGCTGTACAACCCAGTTCCTAAAAGGCCGCAGGCTTCTACCTGTCTGTGGCCTGGGGATTGACTAAGTTCAGTATAATTAAAATAACTAATGTTTATATATAACGCTTACTATGAATCAAGCACTGTTGTAAGAACTCAGTAACCCTGTAAGATAGGTATCCCTATTATCTTTCTTTTCCAGGGGAGAAATGAAAACACAATGATTCTAGCACAGGTCCTGTTACGTTTTTAAATTTTGTGCTCTGTTCCTCATAAGATCCATGGAATATAAAGGTTCTTTTCTGTGGTGCTTGATGCCTGGGACTCCTTGATATTCTTCTGTGTCAGAAGCTAAGTTATTCCCGAAGGGATGTTCTTCTTGATATGCACTGGAATCTGAATTATGCGTAACTAAGGGCCCCTCTTCTATAAGTTTGTTACTCCATTGGGTGTCAACTCTAATTAACATAAAACCTACAGTGTATCTACAACAATGACCTATTCAATGATGATTAATATTCATAACTGAACATGGACTCTGGGAATAGATAGCCTGAATACTATTACTATTAGTATATTAAAAGGAATATATTATTTCTATTATTATTGTAATACCATTAGATTCATCTTTCCATATATTAGGGGAGAATTAAATCAGTTAATATGTATGAAGTGCTTAGAATAGAGCATGACACACAGGAACAGCCTGGGTCATGTCTAAGTGTTGGCTATTACAGTGTATAAACTTGGACATGTTACCTAATTTCTCAAAGCTTCCGTTTGCTTAGCTGTTAAATAGTAACAATAACATATGCATTCAAATTATTGGAAAGGATTAAATCATGCATTTGATGAAAATGCTTTGTACCACTCCAGTCACAAGGTAATTTATTAATATATTCTATCTTTGATCACTACCATAATGATAGATTTTGTGATGATAATGTGATTGTGATTATACAAGGGGACTGAATACACAATACCTGAAACTCTACCCACTTTTTGACAGAAAGTGCAAAAATTGATTGGGGATTTGGGAAATCAGTGAAACATTATTATGGCTTTTATCTCTTTAATATGATCTTGGATATGTATGCTATCAGATTCTCATTTTTTAAATAGTATGTGGCTCTGAAATCACCTATTATATTTTTTGAAGATTTTCAAGGGAGTTGATAGAAACAAAGCAACTTAGTAAAGAAGGATGAAGCATTTAAGCTAAATTCTCTGTATGAAGAAATGTGAGAAAGTAGAAGAAATCTCTTAGCTACCAAAGCATTCAGCAAGGGAAAAAAGATGTGTTAATACCATACATGATGCTTGAGACAATCCTAAAGTATTCCTGTGTTGCTGGATGAAGCTGTGACCTAATAACTTTTCTCTTTTATCCTGGATTGTTCAGAATTTTACCTTTGCGAATTTTAAGAGCACAATTATATTCTGAAAACTACACTTGATTACATGCTCTTGATTATTCCAGTTTTATAATATTTTTAGATATTAAATCTCATATATTTAATTTTATTTTAAAATTATTTCCTTATATGTTTACAGTATAGTACTTTAAAAAATTTTATCCAATGGATACTATCATTGATGCCAATAAACTAGTTCTCTTATCTTTGCAGATAAAGTATCTAGCTGGGTTAATGTTCTTATTTCCTCATTATTGAAAATAACTTGTGAGAAATTCATGAAGATAGTACAGATGCATAGCAAAGAGATGATATTTTTTGGTTTCACTTTTATAATGGATTTCTCCCTCCTGCTTCTCCTTCTCCTACTACACACACACACATACACACACACACACACACACATACACACACACACACACACTAGGACTTTTAGAAAATATCTATGAAGCAACAATTATGCCAAGATTATTGGAATGATAAAGAAAAATAAATCTTTCCCCCAAAAGTAATCATTTGGAAAGAAGAAGAAAAGAATAAATCTTGTTAAATAATAGTAACACCATCTCTTGTAACTTTAATTGAAAGATTCAATAAAGCTAGAATGTGTTTTATTCTTTTATATGACTTTGAATGATGTGTTTGACCTCTTTGTAACTCTGGCTGCAGAAGAGTGACAAAAATCTTGGCTTCCTTATTTGAAGGTATAGAACAGATTTAATGAGTTAATTTGTATAACATATTTAAACCAGTTAAAAGACTCTAGATTAATATAAAACTGTTACTACTATATTATTATTTTTCTCACCATCTGTGAAGCAGAGATACAGTCTTATTATACCTATATAATGATTTGCTTGGGAAAGCTTATTGATACTAGTTTAAAATTTTAGCAGGATATATAAGTTATTTTGCAGATAAATAGGTATTTCTGTGTAATTAAAAATGCCTAAAAATAAAAAAAAATCCAATAATAGAAACAATTATTAAATTGTTTTAAGGGAAGACATATCTTTTCCTGAAATAGAGGATTAAAAATATGTCGCATTCATACCAAAGACATGATTACTTTCCACTTACCTTCTGGAAATTTAGTTTACCTTTCAGCAGAACCATGTTCTTCTTAACTATACACTTAGTCTCAGTTGAGTTAGTTACTACCAGCTTCAGCAGTGTATTCTGTGTATTCACTATCATGTTTGTGTTAGACCATTCTTGGGAGGCAATGCCTCTGTGCTGTTTGGACTTCTGAGTTTTTCTTGCCTGAAACCCATAAACAGTGTCTTATTTCAGATGGTTGTGTTTTGTTCGACCTTAGCCCTTTCTCAAGATTTTCTTCCAGTGGTCTTATTTGAATATCTCTTATATATATTGTACTTTAGGTTCCAGGGTACATGTACAGATCATGCAGGATTGTTGCATAGGTACACACATGGTTTATTTTATACTAAACACTATGTGGGTCCAAATAAACAAAATAAACTGAGCCACTTCTATGTTATTTGAAGTTACCCAGGATGCTGATAGATCAATGGTAGCTTAGAAAAGGAAGACGGGTCTTTTAAGCTAAATACTGTATACCCAGAACTATTTGAGAAACAGGGGCAAGGCCTTGACACTTAAAGATTTTAAAGCCCTGCCTTGCTCTTCTTCAGCTGCCATTTAGAAGCTTCAGTGACAACTCTAAACCAAAATCCTGTAGCTGAGACCTACAACATATTAAAACAACCTGTCTTCATAGTCTTTCAAATAACTCATATTCTATTACTTAGCACTGCTTTTAACCCACTTTTTGAGCCCTCTTATTTTCTCAGATTCCCAGTGTTTTACTGTCATACAAGTAAAGATTGTTATTACCCTTGAACACTATCATTTGATAATGAGCCTTTCTAGTTAGTAGTGGTATCTTACTGCGCGTTGCCGGTAACTGCCCTGTTCTAGTGAGCACCAAGCCAGGCCCAATGCACCACAACTGAAGAGAGGTTGGTATCATGAGTGCCAGTGTAAAACTTAAGCATCAATTATTTTTGTTTTTCCTATCTAACATTACCTTTCCAAGTACTAATCATGAACACCTCCAGTGTATTTCTGGGGTCCTCTTCCAATGAGCCACTTTTTTTTAGGCCAAGCATTGCTCTACATGCTTTGCATGTATTTGATCCTCATAAAATTCCAATAATATAGATATTACATTATCCTCCTTTTATTCATAAGGAAACTAGAGTGCATGTCGTTTAAGAAATAATGCTCAAGATTTTAGAATTAGAACATGGTCTAGTCAGAGATACGAGTCAAGCACCTTGATTCCATAATTAAAAGGCAACTAACTTTTAAAGGAGCAAAGAGAATGGGTTCTACTGCAAATGCAGTAACTCTATGCTTGTGCTTACAGAGTAGATCCTTGACCTCTTCCATTTAGGTAATTAAGATATCGTCTTACTTGAAAGTAAAAAAGCAAGCATCTTTTAAAACTCATTTTGTTGGAGTTCTCTGTGTTTAGTTTATTTTGAAAGAAGAATCTTCAAATACAATTAGGGTAACTCTCCTGGATTTTGAGCTTGAATAGTACAAGATTGCTAACATTGCCTCTCTACTCTTTCTTGGTAATATAATTATAAATCTGACATTTCCCATTAAAACTCAATATTTTTTATCATTATTTTTTTCATATCTTCTTTACTCTAAGTTAAAAAAAATGCATAATGGAGAATCCTTATCTCAAGTAGAGAGTCTGAATATATTCTTGTTGAAAAACAGTTATAACCCATTTTGATTAGTAGTGTAGATAAGATAAAGGCAAATAGTGCATTTGTTCCACCACTGGCATTTTTAAAGTTTAATTGTTGGACTCTGGAAACATACACATTAGGACATAATTATTCCTGTGAGAGTTACTAGAATTCTGGAATGACTAGGGTCACAACACTAGAAATAAACAAATTCCTTGAGGAACAAATTTCTAAAGCCTTTTCTCTGTGGTTCACTGCAAGGTATGGCAAGTCAATGCTCTACCCCATCTTTTTTGATATATCATTTTTTAACAGAGTTGGTTACTCTTTCCTTTTTGATAAAAACTCTTCATTTGAATTTAATGCAAAACACTTCCCTAATTATTCTCCAAAAACAATGGTAACCTGTCCACACTCTTTGTTTATTCTTTATCATCTCCCAATTTACGAAACACAGAATGATGTAGTACTCAGGCTTAGAGCCTCTCCTTTGTTTGCACCCACATCCTTGCTAATCTAGGTTAGTTACAAAGCTGAGGATCCCGAAATTCTTATCTCTGACATGAGTTTCTTCTCTGAACTCCAGGCTTAATATCCGATCGTCTATTCAAAATCACCACTTTTACCACACAGACTTAATATGGCCAAAACCAAATTTCAGCTTTCCTATATAGAATGCATTCTTCCAGCCTCTTCTCCATTTCTTTATAGAAGCACTATTTTTTTTTTAGTTGCTCAAGTCAAAAACCTTAGGTTTATTTTTATTTTTTAAATCTCAACTTCTATTTTTAATCTCAGCATATCCTATTGGCTCTATGGTCAAAATTTATCCAAATCTGAATATTCTTTTCATTCCACTGCTCCCACTCTAATTCAGGTAACCATTTTCTCTTACCTAGGTTATAGCAATTACCTTCTAAATAATTGCCCTTATTCCATTCATTGCTCATTTACTTATTTTTTTTTAGAGACAGGGTCTCACTCTGTCACCCAAGCTGGAGTGCAGTGTGCAGTTATGGCTCACCGCAGTCTTGATCTCCTGAGATCAAATGATCCACTCACCTCAGCCTCCCAAGTAGCTGAGACTATAGGCATGTAACAGCATACTCAGCTAAATTTTTATGTTTTGTGGAGACAGGGTCTCACTATGCTGTCTTTTCTGGTTTTGAACTTCTGAGCTCAAGTGATTCTCCCACATTAGCCTCCCAAAGTTTTGTGATTACAGTCATGAGTCACTGTACCCAGCCCATTCTTTGCTTTATCTGGCAGCCAGAGTAATTGTTATGACATTAAATTCCAATCTTGATGCTAGACATTTACTCAAAAATCTTCCATGGCTTTGCATATAAGTTATAAAATCTGAAGCTTCAAGGGTGGTTTCTAAGATCTGTACAATCTGTTCCCCATCCTACATTCCCTCTCTGATCTCATCTTCTATATTCTAAGTTTTACTCACTCTGTTTCAGTCACACTAGCCTCCTCTGACATTTTCCCAACCTGGTGCCTTTCTAATTGTTTTTCCTTTTCCCTAAAATATACTCTCTCATATCTTCCTTCAGGCCTTTGCTTAAATGTCATCTTCTTAGTGAAGCTTCTCTGGCATACTTTCTCTCTGGCATTCGTCTATTTTTATTCACAGTACCAACCACAATCTAACAGATTTATAATTTGAGATTCACCTTATTTTCTTTATTTATTGCCTCCCTACTCTCATGAAAATGTAATTTTATTGAAGGAAAAGATTTGTTCTCTTATTTATTAATAAGTTCTTCTCACCTAGGGCATTGTGCATATAAAAGATTCTCAATATACATTTGCCAGATGAATGAATGAATGAATGAATGATAGTGATGTCAGTGCTAGATAAAACTGCTAGACTATTTCGAAAGCTATTATGGCATTGAAATCTTCCTTGAAGCCAATTTGATAAAATCCTGCTATACAACAGGTTAATAAAAGAATTAACAAAATATAAAGATCTTTATTTTCTTTATATTACTAGGGTCATTAGAGGCTCTAGTGATGGGAGAATAATACTGACACTGGTAATGCCTTCATTTATAAGTTTCAATGCTATCATTAACAAGGTCAAATATAGTATTTGGAGTGATTCCCTTGAAGGATACAGTTTAAAATGCCAACTTGTTCTTCACTTTCTAGCCAATATGAACTTTGCAAAATACAAAGTTGATCATATCCCTTTTATATTCAGCAATGTAAGTCTTTGGTGTTATAGTATACTGCTTGGGCTGCTGTAATAAAATACCATAGACTTGATGACTTAAACAATAGACATTTATTTCTGCTAATTCTTGAGGCTGGAAAGTACAAGATCAAGATGCCAATCAGTACAGTTCTTGGCGATAATCTTCTTCCTGGTTTGCAGGTAGGCACCTTCTTGCTGCATCCAATACAGAAGGAGAGCAATCTCTCTCTTTTTCATTTTCTTATAAAGCATATAAACTCATCATTAGGGTCTAATATTTGTCCACTCCTGCATTGCTATAAAGAAATACCTGAGACTGGGTAATTTAAAAAGAAAAGAGGCTTAATTGGCTTATGGTTCCACAGGCTGTACAGGTAGCATGGTGCTGGCCTCTGTTTGGCATCTGGACAGGCCTCAAGACACTCACATTTATGGCAGAAGGTGAATGGGGAGCAGACATTTCACATGGCTGGAGCAGGAGCAGGAAAGCGAGTGAAGGAGGAGGTGCTACACACTCTTAAACAACCAGATCTCATGAGAACTCATTCACTATTATGAGAACAGCACTAAGGGAATAGTAATAAACCATTTATGCAAACCACTTCTAACATCCAATCACCTCCCACTAGGCCCCACCTCCAACACTGGGTACTGTAATTTGACTTGAGATTTGGTGAAGATGCAGATCCAAACCATATCATTCCACCTTTGACCCCTCCCAAATCTCATATCCTTTTTACATTGCAAAACTTGATCATGCCTTCCCAATAATCCCCTCAAAGCTTAAATCATTTCAGCATTAACTCAAAAGTCCAAAGTAAAAAATATAATCTGAGATAAGGCTAGCCTTTTTCGCCTATGAGCCTGAAAATGTTTGAAAAAAAAATTAGTTACTTACAGGATACAATAGAGGTCTGTGCATAAGGTAAACATTCCCATTCCAAAAGGGAGAAATCAGCCAAAAGAAAAGGTCTACAGGCCCCATGCAAGATGCAAGTCTGAATCCCATCAGAGCAGTCATTAAATCTTACAAAGTTCCAAAATAATCTCCTTTGATTCCATGTCCCACATCCAAGGCACACTGATGCAAGAGGTGGGCTCCGAAGGCCTTGGGAAGCTCTGCCCCTATGGTTTTGTAGGGTTTAGCCCTCATAGCTACTCTCATGGACTGATGTTAAGTTCCTGCGGCTTTTCCAGGTATACAGTGCAAGTCGTCAATGGATTTACCATTCTAGGGTCTAGACGACAGTAGCTTCTTCTCACAGCTCCACTAGGCAGTGCCCCAGTGGGGACTCTGTGTAGGGACTCTAACCCCACTGTATTAGTCTGTTTTCACACTATTGTAAAGAACTAACTGAGACTGGGTAATTTATGAAGAAAAGAGGATCAATTGACTCACAGTTCTGAAGGCTGTACAGTAAACATGGCTGGGAGGTCTCAGGAAACTTACAGTTATGGTGGAACTATGAAGGGGAAGATAGTATGTATTTAAACGGTGGCAGAAGAGAGAGAGATGGACAGCAAAGGAGGAAAGAGGAAGTGCCACAAGCCTTGAACTATCAGATCTTATGAAAACTCACTCACTATTATGAGAACAGTAAAGGAGAAATCTGCCCCCATGATCCAATCACCTCATACCAAGTCCCTCCACCAACATTGGTAATTACAATGTAACATGAGATTTGGGTGGGGACACAGAGCCAAACTATATTACCTACATTTCTCCTCACAACCTGGTAAAGGTTTGCGTGAAGGCTCTGCTCCTGCAGCAGGCTTCTTTCCGGGCATCCAGGCTTTTTCATACATCCTCTGAAATCTAGGCAGTGGCTCCCAAGCTTCACCTTCTATACTATGTGTACTAACAAGCTTAACACCATGTGGAAGCTGCCAAAGCTTACAGCTTGCACCCTCTGGAGCAGCAATTCAAGCTGTACCTGGGAACATTTGAGCCATGGCTAGAGCTGGAGAATCTGGGATACAAGGAGCCATATTCTGAGTTTGCACAGGGCATTGAAGCCATGGGTCTGGACCTAGCCCAATAAACCATTCTTCCCCACTAGGCCTCTGGGCCTGTGATGGGAGGGGCTACCAGGAATGTCTCTGAAATGCCTTCAAGCTTTTTCCCCCATTTTTTTGACTATCAGTATTTTCCTCCCCTTGCTTGATTATGCAAATTTGCAAAATTATGCAAATTTGCCTAGCAAGTGATTGCTTAGGAGCTGACTTGAGTTCTTCTCCTGAAAATAGATTTTTCCTTTCTACCACACAGCTGGGCTGCACATTTTTCAAACTTTTGTGCTCTGCTTCTCCTTTAAATATAAGTTCCAACTTTGGATCATTTCTTTTCTTATGCATATGAGCATTGGTTGTTAGAAGCAGCCAGGCCAAATCTTGAATACTTTGCTGCTTAGAAATTTTCATCCCATGCAGTAGCTCATACCTGTAATGCCAGCACTTTGGGAGGCCAAGGTGGGTGGATCACAAGGTCTGGAGATCAAGACCATCCTGGCCAACATGGTGAAACCCCATCTCTACTAAAAATACAAAAATTAGCTGGGCATGGTGGCATGTGCCTCTAGTCCCAGCTACTCAGAAGGCTCAGGCAGGAGAATTGCTTGAAACTGGGAGGCAGAGGCTGCAGTGAGCTGAAATCATGCCACTGCACTCCAGCCTGGTGACAGAGTGAGACTCCATCTCAAAAAAAAAAAAAATGTTCCACCAGATAGTCTAAATCATTATTTTCTATTTGAAATTTCCAGAAATTCCTATGGCAGGGGCTCATGCAGCCAAGTTCTTTGCTAACAAAACTGAGGTTTGCTCCAGTTCCCAATAAGTGTCTCATTTCCATTTGAGACCTAGTAAGCTTGGCTTTTGCCATCAATATACTATTAGCATTTGGGTCAGAACCATTCAACCAGTCTCTATGAAGTTCTAGACTTTCCCTCATTTTCTTGTCTTCTTTTGAGCCATCCAAATGCTTTCAATCTCTGTCCATTACCTAGTTCTAAAACTTATTCCACATTTTCAGGTATCTTTACAGCAATGCCCCACTGGTTAATACCAATTTTCTGCATTATAATAGTTTATTCTCACATTGCTATAAAGAAATACCTGAGCCGGGATAATTTATAAAGAAAATAAGTTTAATTGGTTCATGGTTCTGCAGGCTGTAGAGGAAGCATTATGCTGGTATCTGCTCAGCTTCTGGGGAGGCCTGAAAAAACTTACAACTATGGCAGAAGGAAAAGAGAGCAGACACTTTACATGCCCAGATCAGGAGTAGGAGATATCAATGGGGGTGGTGCCACATACTTTTAAACAACCAAATCTCATGAGAACTCACTCACAATTATGAGAATAGTACTAAGAAAACAGTGCTAAGCCATTCATCAGAGTCCACCTCCATGATCCAATCGCCTCCCACCAGGCTGGCCCTGCCTCCAAAAATGGAGATTTCAACTCAGCATGAAATGTAATGGGAACACAGACCTAAACCATATCAGAGTCTCACATTCATGACCACATCTATCTCTACCTCCTAAAGATCATAAATACAATCACAGTAAGGGGTAAGGCTTCAGTATGTGAGCTGAGAATACACAATTCGGTCATAGGAGGTGGTTTCTCATTGCTTTTATGTTAAAGCTTGGTATTTAACAAGAGGCATGTTACTTCGTATTCTGAATTCCCCAGGCCCTTTGTATTCTCTGTTTCTTTTTGCATCATTTTGCCCTCTGCCTTCTTGCTCTAGCCATATTTTCCTTCTGATAGGGCACATAATGCTCCCTCCTACTATGTCCTCCTCTCAGCTTAGCATAACCAGCTCTGCAACTCCCTCCATCAAAACAGCTCCTATTTATTTTACTGAATTTGATGTCCCAGTCATCACTTCTCATGGGAAAATTCCTTCATCTGCTGGCCAGATCCCCCTTGCTTTTGTTAACACACCTTTTCTTGGAGCCCAGTTGTAATTTGGAAGTAATCATTTGGCAAATAAATTTCTCCTTTACCAGAATTTCAGTTTAATGGAGGTAGAAAATAGATTTGTTATTGCTAACTGTATCTCCCTCAGCAGCAGAATACATGGTCCATGCTACTGTTCAAGAATTTGTTTAAGGAGTGAAAATAATAATACTCACATGCCTGCAATACATATGAAACTCTTGTTGTCTAGAGTCTATAGAGGTTAATTAGCAAGCTGATTTTGCATCTCAATAATTAGAGTGTCAAATTCTTTCTAAACCTGATATTTTCCTTTTGTCTTCTTATATTTTAGCCTTACTTAGGAAATAATTTGTATGATCTTGAAAATGTAGCTTACCCTCTAGGAGTCTAATACTTAGTATATATTAAAATTCTACCCCTTGAAGTTCAGTGAATATAATGCATGAAAATGAGATAATGTGTGTGGTTTAAAATAAAATAATAATAATAATTTAATTTTAGCTCCTGTATTTGAGAGCTTTCTATGCATCAAACACTCTACTAAGTAGTTTATATAAATTATCTTATTTCATTCTTCTGAGAAGGATGGCTTGCTTTATTTTGTTTTATTTGTTTGTTTTATTTTTCCTATGTGCCAGGGCTTGACTAAATTATTTCCACTGCTCTTTACATATCTGACAAGCAGATATTACTATTCTGACTTTGCTAATGAGGGATAGGAGGATCTTCAGGGTTAGAAAAAATTTTTAATTTCACATAAGCTTATCAGTTATGAGATTGCTGGTGAAAGAAACTTATGCATATCTATAATGCTTTGTAAACAAATAAAAATAATAAAATTAAATTGAATAAATGATATTCAGTATTATGCAACTTGAATACTTGTAAAGCTTAAAGTGACTTTAGGAAGTCATGCAATCTAAAGTCATAGTCCCATTTTACAAACCTTAGAACTGAAGTTAACTGAGTTGCCCTACTGCAGCATAAATATATCTAAGGCAGGAGATATTTCTTTTTTATTGATAGTACACACATATTGTTCTACCTAATGTGTTGCTTAATAACATTTATGGAACTGAGTTGTTCAAGTTATCAGTCAAGACAGAGCAACGATTAAACCAAATCTGAACTGTAATAGAGGACTCATTCTATTAAATATGCTGCTAATAAATAACTAAGCTCAGTTAAGAGCTTGCTTTATTAAATGACATCATTATTAATAATAGCAATAAGATTAGAACATTTCCTGGGTGATATTACTATCACTACCATTATTGTAAGGGAATCTGCAGATTCTCTTTTGGGCTTTATTGCCAGTAATCTTCTTTATCTTATTGTTTTACTGACAGATGCATCCTAGCATCAAGAATCCAGGTTTCTTTTTCAGGTTTCAAAGTCAGCAAAGAGAAGATGAAGTTATAAATCACTTCAGGGGATGATTTAGATTTTTTCATGGCAGCAGGTTGCCAAATACCAGTCATTAAATCCCAAATGTAAAATGCCACTGCAGCCATCAAAATGAATCAATATGGATAGATGAGTGGATGTAGTTGATAAAACCACACCACCACCATGTAATTAGTTGGAAAGAGATGGAAATGTTTACACAGAGGGAAAACAGAAAATAAAATTTCTGTGGAAAAGTTAAAGTGATTAAATTTGTTTAAACATTAAAAGGGAAGAGTGGGGAAGAGCTTAATTAATTTTCAAGAAATGGCTTTGCTTTAGGACCATGGATGATGGTGTCCATTGGTTGTCAATTCCACCAATGACAGAAGAGTATGAAATGTAGGATGTAGCAGGACAGACTAAGGTATAATAATAATAATAATAATTAATAATAATAGATTTCTAAAGTTTAAAAATCTTAACTGCCTGAACTTGAACAAGAGAAGTTGTTAAATATCTTCCTCTGGACAACTTTAAAGAAAGATATCCTCCTGTGTCTGTAATGATGGAAGCATAGTCCTTTCAAAGAAAGATCTCAGCTCATCTCACCTCAATAACCTGAAAACATGCCTTCTAGATCTAAGATTAGGCCTTTTATATGTTTAAAGCCTTGATGACATTTTCAGTATATCAGTTCAATCAAAGCAATAATCTATCTATTAAAATACTGCTTTACTTAAGAAATCCCAGAAAGGTTATCATAAGTATTGAGTTTGGTCTAGTATAAATTCAGATCTGGTTTTATGTCAGAAGAAAAATTGGATGACTTGACTGTCATATAACAATAGCATTAGGATATCTGGATTCAGGACTTGTAGTATGCTTTGGTAACCAAATAGTCATTGTAGTTTTCAGGTCACTAAGAAATTGGCATCAGCCTGAAATAGTTACATACTGTTCTTATATGGTCCCTGAAATTTCTGTCACTAGCCTTCCATTAATTTTAATTAAGAAGTTATTCTTATGAATGTAAACATATAAATGTCTTTAGTATAGTTAGTTTATTAGAGAATTTTCAAACTTACCTATCACTCAGGACAATGAAAGAGTGGGACACCATCCAAATCACTCTTGATATACTCAAAGCAGACAAGTCAACATGTAGCACTGGTATAAACAAACTGAGAGGAAATGAACTCAGAGAAGCCAAGAGTAAAATGAAGGCATCAGAGCAGGGTGCTGGAGAAGTTTTTTGCCAGCTTGTGAGAGCCAATTGTTAAGTTTTCAGAAGTATTGAAAGCAAGTTTGTAAGCATGGCCATTATTAAAAATTAAATTATGAGGAGATCTAAGATGGCTGATTAGGAGCAGCTCAGGATTGCAGCTCCCAGTGAAAGTGCAGAGGCTGCTGCAGGTGATCCCCAGGAAGCAGGGCCTGGAGTGGACCTCAGCAGTCCTACAGCAGAGGGGCCAGACTGTTAGAAGGAAAACTAAGAAACAGAAATAACTTCATCATGAACAAACTAGACGTCCACTCAGAGGCCCAGTCTGAAAGTCAGCAGCTACAGAGACGACAGGAGGATAAATACACAAAGATGGGAAGAAACCAGCGCAAAAAGGATGAAAACACCCGAAACCAGAACACCTCTCCTCCAACAAGGGATCACAACTCCTCCCCAGCAAGAGAACAAGGGAACACGGAGATGGAGTGTGATGAAATGACTGAATCAGGCTTCAGAAGGTGGGTAATAAGAACTTCTGTGAGCTAAAAGAACATGTTCTAACCCAATGCAAAGAAACTAAGAACCTTGAAAAAAGATTTGAAGAAATGCTAATGAGAATGGACAACTTAGAGAGGACTATAAGTGAATTGATGGAGCTGAAAAACACAACACGAGAACTTCGTGAAGCATGCACAAGTTTCAGCAGCCGAATTGACCAAG
>PVKP010016570.1:0-28140 GCA_004027715.1 Plecturocebus donacophilus
GGTTTAAATAAAATATTGGTTGGCTGCTTATTTGTTATTTTCATCCCCTATTCCTTCCTGTCTCCATTGTTAAACACAATTATTGGCATAAAAGAGGTTTTTAATACCCATTTTTAGACTGTATTCTAGCCTGAGCAATAAAACAAGAATCCCATTCTCTCTCCCTCTTTCTCTCTTCCATTCTTATTTTTCTTTCTTTCGCTGTTTCTTTCTTCCTCCTTTTCTAAAATCTCTTCCTCTTTCTTTCTCTCTTTCATTCTTTTCTTTCTTTTCCTGTTTCTTTCTTTCTCCTTTTCTCTCTTTTTCTAAAATCTCTTCCTCTTTCTTTCTCTCTTTCATTCTTTAAAAAAAAAAAAAATAAAAAGTTACATCTTTGGCCGGGAGCGGTAGCTCATGCCTGTAATTCCAGAACTTTGGGAAGCCTTGGAGGGAGGATCACAAGGTCAGGAGTTCGAGACCAGCCTGGCCAATATGGTGAATCCCCGCCTCTATTATAATAAACTACAAAAATTAGCTGGGCATGGTGGCATGTGCCTGTAGTCCCAGCTACTCGGGAGGCTGACGCAGGAGAATCACTTGAACCTGGGAAGTGGAGGTTTCAGCAAGCTGAGAGATCGAGCCACTGCCCTACAGCCTGGCAACAGAGCAAGACTCTGTCTTAAAAAAAAAAAAAAAAAAAGCTGGTAGGTTTCAGGCCAGGCATGGTGGCTCACGCCTATAATTGCAGCACTTGCCAGGCACGGTGGCTCACATCTATAATCCCAGCACCTTGAGAGGCCTAGGAGGGGAGATCACAAGGTCAGGAGATTGAGACCATCCTGGCTAACATGGTGAAACCCCGTCTCTACTAAAAATACAAAAAATTAGTGGGGCGTGGTAGCATGCGCCTGTAATCTCAGCTACTTGGGAGGCTGAGGCAGGAGAATCACTTGAACCCATGAGGCGGAGGCTGCGGTGAGCCAAGATCGCACCATGACACTCCAGCCTGGGCAACAAGAGCTAAACTTTGTCTCAAAAAAAAAGAAAGAAAAGAAAAGAATAAAGAAATCCCACTATTGGGCATCTACCCAAAGGGGAAACAATCATGTCAAAAAGGTACCTGCACTTATATGTGTATTGCAGCACTATTCATATAAGAAAGATACAGAATCAACCTAAGTGTCTATCAGCAGATAATTGCATAAGGAAAATGTGCTGTTTGTCTGTGTGTGTATATCTATGTATACACATACACATATCAGTGTGTGTGTGTGTATGACTGAGTAGGATTCAGTCCTACTCAGCCATATACATATATGTATATATGGAATCCTACTCAGTCATAAAAAAGAATGAAATTATGTCATTTGCAACAACATAATTTCATTCTTTTTTATGACTGAGTAGTTATGTGAAATAACTCAGAAAGAGAAAGTTAAATACCACATATTAGTGTAAGTGGGAGCTAAATAATGTGTACACATGGACATAGGGAGTAGAATAATAGACATTGGAGACTTGGAAAGGTATGAGATTGGGAAGGTGGTCAGGGATGAAAAATTACCTAATGATACAATGTAAACTATTTAGGTGATAATTACATTTCACCGCTAGGCAATATATCCTTGTGACAAAATTACACTTGTACCCACCGAACCCATAAAAACAAAAAGGAACCGAGAATGTTTCATCAGTCATGAGACAAGATTATACACATGTATGCAAAGAAATTTGACAACACTGGTCAGGAGCGGTGGCTCACCCCTGTAATCCCAGCACTTTGGGAGGCTGAGGTGGGCAGATCATGATGACAAGAGATGGAAACCATCTGGCTAACATGGTGAAATCCCATCTCTACTAAAAATACCAAAAAAAAAAATGAAAAGAAAGAAAGAAAAGAAAGAAGAAGAAGTTTGACAACATAAAAAACTGATGTTTTCAGCCAGGTGTGGTGGCTCACACCTGTAATCCCATTATTTTGGCAGGCCAAGGCAGGCAGATCACCCGAGGTTGGGAGTTCCAGACCAGCCTGACCAACATGGAAAAACCCGTTTCTGCTAAAAATACATACTTAGCCAGGCATGGTGGCTCATGCTTGTAATCCCAGTTACTCCGGAGGCTAAGGAAGGAGAATCACTTGAACCGGGGAGGCAAAGGTTGCAGTGAGCCGAGATCTTGCCGTTGCACTCCAGCCTGGTCAACAAGCATGAAATTCCATCTAAAAAAAAAAAAAATCTGACGTTTTACAAAAATATTATTTACTAAAACAAAACCCAATAAACAAGGAAAGTTTAACAAAGTCTATTTCCATAAACAAAGAAAGTTATTAAAGAGCTTCCTTGTGAAAAAGCATGATTCCACCAAGTGGGGTGCCTCATGCCTGTAATCCCAGCATTTTGGGAAGCTGAGGCAGACAGATCACCTGAGGTAGTGAGTTTGAGATCAGCCTGACCAACATGGAGAAACCCCATCTCTATTAAAGATGCAAAATTAGCCGGGCATGGTACTGTATGCTTGTAATCCCAGCTACTTGGGACACTGAGGTAGGAGAATTGCTTGAACCCGGGAAGCGAAGGTTGCAGTGAGCTCACTCCAGACGGGGCAACAAGAGCAAAACTCCATCTCAAAAACAAAAAAAAAAGAAGAAATTTATTTTTTTATTTTCCATAAGTTATTGGGGGACAGGTGGCATTCGGTTACATAAGTAAGTTCTTCAGTGGTGATTTGTGAGATTTCGGTGCACCCATCACCTGAGCGGTACACATTGCACCGTATTTTAGTCTTTTGTTCCTTGCCCCCTCCCACTCTTCCCCCCAAGCCCCCAAAGTCCATTAAATCATTCTTATGCCTTTGCGTCTTCATAGCTTAGCTCCTACATATCGGTGAGAAAATACAATATTTGGTTTTCCATTCCTGAGTTACTTCACTTAGAATAATAGACTCCAATCTCATCCAGGTCACTGCAAATGCTGTTAATTCATTCCTTTTTATGGCTTGGTAGTACAGAACAACATTCTCAAATAGAAAGACTATACAGTTGTCTTGCAGAATAAATTTTAAAATATAATACATCGATCTGGGCGCAGTGGGTCATGCCTGTAATCCTAGCACTTTGAGAGCCGTGGCAGGCGGATTGCCTGAGCTCAGGAGTTCGAGACCAGCCTGGGCAACCCATGGTGAAACCTCGTCTCTATTAGAATGCAAAAAATTAGCCAGGTATGGCAGCATGAGCCTGCAGTCTCTGATACTCAAGAGGCTGAGAGGAGAATCGCTTGAACTTGGGAGGCAGAGATTACAGTGAGCTGAAATTATGCCACTGCACTCTAGCCTGGGTGACAGAGCAACACTCCATCTCAAAAAAAAAAAAAAAAAGTAATTCATCCTAATCAAAATGCCAACAACTTCTTTTTTTCTCAAACTAGACAAGTAGATTATAAAGTTCACATGTTGTTTCTGAGCCAATGTAGAAAGAAAAAAATAATAATAGAGTTCACATGAGAAAATAAATAAGAAAATTAGAAAATCCCGGGGCAGGAGAGGGGGGGACAAATTGAGGATTGGATGTCTAGCCATGCCAAATATTTAAACATTTTACAAATTCCCTGTCACTAGAACAGTGTGGCACTGTGCATGAATAGACAAACCGATGCAACAGCACAGAAAGTCCAGAAAGAGCCAAGTGCATAGCAAGCCAGTCCTCATTTAATGACTTTAATTCATTCCTGGATATCCTGCCACTAAAAAAGTATTAAACAAGGCTGGGCTCAGTGGCTCATGCCTCTAATCCCAGCAGTTTGGGAGACTGAGGCAAGCAGATCACCTGAGGTCGGGAGTTCCAGACCAGCCGGACCAACACAGAGAACCTCCATCTCTACTAAAAATACAAAATTAGCCGAGCGTGGTGGTGTATGCCTGTAATCGCAGCTACTCAGGAGGCTGAGGTAGAAGAATCACTTGAACCAAGGAGGCGGAGGTGGCATGAGCCAAGATCGTGCCATTGCACTCCAGCCTAGACAACAAGAGCGAAACTCAATCTCAAAAAAAAAAAAAAAAAATCTACTTTTCATTTTTCCAGGGTGTTGTTATCGAGGGGCTGGAGAGAGGAGTTTTGGGGATAGAGATGGAAACTGCACAGACAGGGCACGATTCCTCTTGGAGCTCTTCTCTAACCCCAGAGCAGACCAGGGCTCCTCACCTTCACCCCTTCATTGACACTCAGGCTTCACACCAGCCACCTCTATCCAGTTTAGACCGCAGCCCAGTCCCCTCCCAGGCTGCTCAGTCAGAATCCAAGAGAGCAGAGCATCGGCGCCTGCGTGTGGTCACCCAGCTGAGAACAGAAGACGGGGCCCCTTTGGCCTCCGCCGGTTGAGACCTCCCCATTGTTACCCTTGGCTTTCAGTAACTGACAGGATGACGTACACAAGGGGGCACCCCAGTCCCGTGTTAGGTGGGGAATCTGAAGTGTTCCCAAATCCAAGCTGACATAGATGTTTCCTCTCCGCCTCGTGACCGTGGACTCTGACCTCAGGACAGAGCAAGGTTTTCAGGATATAACAGGTGGTGGCCAGGTTACGAGTGGACCCCACAAACATACTGTCACTTCTGCTGCTGCTGCTTCCAGGGATAAATGTGGCTTATCCTGAGGACCAACCCCTACTCTCCATCCCTAGGATAGGGGAGAGGAAATTCTCAGGGTATTGGCCTAAGGAAATGGAGAGATTGCTGGTGACGTGAAAACAGGAACAGAATAGGGACATTAGAGAGAAAGGGACATAGAAAGGCATCAGCTCCAATGCCACCTGTGTAGGATCAGTGGGTTCTGCTTGGGGAGAGGCTCACAGGTTTCTAACAGGTGTTGTTTCTCACATGGATGATAATTACAGCGTGTCCCTTTTAAAGGCAATCAGAGAACTACACTTAAATTTTAGGCAATTTTCTGTGTTTACAGGGATAATATAGTTTGCTCACACAGGAAGAAAGGGAAGAAGATAAGGGGAGAAGTAGTGATTGTAGGAGTTAGGTTCCTGTTTCCTTGCTAGCCGTCAACGAAGGGTTGCTCTCAGCTTCTGGAAGTTGCCTGCATTCTTTTGCTCATGGCTGCCTCCATTTTGAAAGCCAGCCGAGGTACACCGAATAATTCTTTTGCTTTGAATCTTCCCAACTTCTCTTTGATCTTTGCTTTTTCTACCTGTTAAGGAGTTCATGTGGTTAGAACGGGTCCAACCTGATAACCTGTTTTATGGTCAATTGACTTGGAACTTCAATTACAACAGCATAATCCCAGCACAGTGGTCCAGATAGTCCCCGATTTATGATGGCTTAACTTACTGTTTTTCAACTTTATGATAATGTGAAAGCAATACACATTCAGTATAAACTGCATTTTGCATTTTGATATTCTCCTGGTTTACAGAGTATGATACTCTCTCATGGTGCCAGACAGCAGTCGTGAGCTGCAACTCCCCATCAGCCACACAATTATGATGGTAAACAGCTGATACTATACTCTACAGTATTCTGTATGCAACAAGTTATCTGAGGTAGTCAACACTATCATACAATCGGATTTCTGTTAGGTGATTTTGACCAACTGTAGGCGAATGTGTTCTGAGCATATTTAAGCTAGGCTAGGCTGAGCTAATATGTTCAGTAGGTTAGGTGTACTAAATACATTTTCCACTTAAAAATATTTTTAATTGGCCAGGCAGGCATGGTGGCTCATGCCTGTAATCTCAGCACTTTGGGAGGCCAAGGTGGGTGGATCACGAGATCAAGAGATCGAGACCATCCTGGCCAACATGGTGAAACCCCATCTCTACTAAAAATACAAAGTAAAATTAGCTGGACATGCTGGTGCTCGCCTGTAATCCCAGCTACTTAGCAGGCTGAGGCAGGAAAATCGCTTGAACTGGGAGATGAAGGTTGTAGTCAGCTGCAATTGCACTACTGCACTCCAGCCTGGTGACAGAGTGAGACTCCGTCTCCCAAAATATATATATATGTATATATTTAACTTACAATGGTTTTATTGAGACATAACCCCATTTTAAATTGAGAAGCATCTGTTCTTAGATTAGCAATTGACTGAATAACCAGGAGAGGGAATCTTGAGGGAGAAGGCATCTTTAGAATTCTGCCTATCACAGTACCTTGGGGGGGCTACTACATTTGTAAATGAATGTATCCCATTAGAACTTCTCTACACCTCTAATCACCTTTTGTCTTAAAGTGGCTGAGGTGAGATCAAAGGATCTAAGGGGATTTGGGGGGCATGGAGGGAGAAACCAGTTCTGTTCTATTTAAGTTTCACATTTACTTTCAGTTTCTTGCTGCATGGCAAGCTTTCAATGTTCTCAGCCCACCCAATACTTTATACTGGGCAGCAACATCCTGATGGCTGATGCCATTGGTTTTGGCCTTGAATCTACCACCCACAGCCATAGCCTCTGGCTGAGGCCACGGGATTTGCACCTTGAGGCTGATTTGAGCTTGACTTGCATAGGGGTAACCCTGAATGAGGATTCCATCCATTACCAAGTTAACCTGTTTAAGTTTTCATCAGGTTTCAACATGAGGGCTAGGGAAATTTTTCAGAGGAACAGGGCTGACTGCAAGCCTTTATTTAGATTTCTTTAGGTCAGTTTGTTGTTCATTGATGGCTCGCCTTCGTCAGATCACTAAGAGGCTGAATACGCACTTGATTTCCCATAGTACTTTGTCTCAGAGAAATCGTACTTAAAGGGCCAGATCTTCCTGATGGCAGCCAGGGATCACTGCAATGAAAATTTGAGACCTTTAATTGTTGACCACAAATCGATCTAAGGTTGGCCCCACACACTGCAGGAGGCACTGAGCTGTAAAGACAGCACAGTTGTTGCCATTCTTTCTTTCTTTTTTTTTTTTCCTTTTGAGACGGAGTTTCACACTGGAGCGCAATGGGGCGATCTCGGCTCACTGCAACCTCCGCCTCCCCGGTTCAAGTGATTCCCCTTCCTGCCTCAGCCTCCCGAGTAGCTGGGATTACAGGCATGCACCACCACACCCGGCTAATTTTGTATTTTTAGTAGAGACGGGGGTTTCTCCGTGTTGGTCAGGCTGGTCTCAAACTCCCAACCTCAGGTGATCCACCCGCCTCAGTCTCCCGAAGTGCTGGGATTACATGCGTGAGCCACCGCACCCGGCCAGTTGTTGTCATTCCTTCATAACAAGAATTGACACTCTATCCCCTTATACCCCCTACTGTCTCAACTCCCAGGTGACCCAGCTAAAGTGAAATGATTTGGGTGGCTCTGCCCCTAGCCATTGTTAATTTCTCTCCTTTCATATTCACTGAGCATCTCTGTAATTTTTTGTGGAAAAATTGCAGAAACCAGGATAAAATCACTTTTGTCAGACGCAGATAAAGTAGGGCCAGGCCGGGCGAGGTGGCTCACACCTGTAATCTCAGCACTTTGGGAGGCTGAGGTGGGTGGATCACTAGAGGTTAGGAGTTCGAGACCAGCCTTGCCAACATGGTGAAACCGCCTCTACCAAAAATACAAAAATTAGCTGGACGTGAAAGCACGTGCCTGTAATCCCAGCTACTGGGGAGGCTGAGACAGGAGAATTGCTTGAATACAGGAGGTAGAGGTTGCAGTGAGCTGAGATTGCATCATTGCACTCTACCATGGGTAAAAGCAAGACTCTGTCTCAAAAAAAACCAAAAAGGGCCAGGAAGGCATGAAGGAGAGGTAGGTCATGCTTACATGTTTGAAATAAGAATTGCTGCATCTGATGATTGAGGATGAGAAAGAAAAATAAAAAAAATTTTTTTAAATTGTTTCAAAGGACTTTTTAAAAACTCCACCAAAAAATATTTTCTTCATCCTTCATGAATGTCCTGTCACAAGGTTTATAAGCAGACATTCTTTGTTTTGTTTTTTTAGAGATAGGGCCTCACTCCATTGCCTAGGCTGGAATGCAGTAGTGCAATCACAGCTCACTGTAACCTCAAACTCCTGGGCTCAAGCAGTCCTCCCTCCTCAGCCTCCTAAGTGGCTAAGACTAAAGGCACGTACTACCACACCTGGCCAAATTGTTTTCATTTTTTTCTAGAGAAAGGGTCTTGCTATGTTGCCCAGGCTGGTCTTGAACTCCTAGCCTCCAACAATCCTCCCTCCTCAGCTTCCCAAAGTGTTAGCATTACAAGTGTGAGCCACTGGGCCCAGCTTAGACATTCTTTAGTAGTACAGTAATTCAGATAAGATGCTCTTGGGCTAGGCGCGGTGGCTCACGCCTGTAATCCCAGCACTTTGGGAGCCCGAGGAAGGTGGATCATGAGGTCAGGAGATTGAGACCATCCTGGCTAACACAGTGAAACCCAGTCTCTACAAGAAAAAAAAAAAAAGAAGAAATACAAAAATTAGCTGGGCACGATGGCAGGCACCTGTAGTCCCAGCTACTTAGAGGAGGCTGAGGCAGGAGAATTGATTGAATCCAGGAGGCGGAGGCTGCAGTGAGCCAAGATTGTGCCACTGCACTCCAGCCTGGGTAACAGAGCAAGACTCCATCTAAAAAAAAAAAAAAAAGATGGTCTTGAAAGAACACTTGCCCAGTAATGGCATCTCTGCTAATAAAACTGACAATAACCCTGGCTTTGAACCTCTGGAACAAATGAACTCTGTTTCTGAGCAGCTTGTATCAATCTCTCCCTTTTCACTAATAGAAGCTCTCTTATACCCTTCCCTCAGTGGCTGCACTCATGGCTTGCCATCCCATGCATTCCAGTTTATAATCCTTATTTCTTATTCTCGAGTAAACTGAACATATTTAGAGATTATGTTCTAGCATCTTTTTTTTTTTTTTTTTTTTTTTTAAAGATGGGGTTTCACCATAATGGCCAGGCTGGTCATGAACTCCTGACCTGAGGTGATCCACCCACCTCAGCCTCCCAAAGTGCTAGGATTACAGGCGTGAGCCACCGCGCCCAGCTCTAGTGTCTTTTTTTCAGGTTGATATCTGAAGCAAGGCAGAACCCTCTGTCCACTGAATCTTAGTTCTAGTGTGATGTGGCAAGGAAAAAGGCTTCGGCCAGGCTAAAATGTAATGGCCTCTCAGGCTCACAGGCTACGTGCAGGCTCGCAGGCTAGTGATAAGGCACTATGATTAATCAGGCCAACGCCAGGTGCAGACACCAGCCTCATTTCAATGGAATTCAAGAACTCGCCGCTCAGGGTCACACGGACCCTGAGAAGAAAGCCCCTTGTCGCTAGCTGCTGGCCTTGGCTTCTGTACAATCTGCTTGCTTACTGATATTGGGAGTTTTCACTGTCTCTAACTGCTGACCTTGGCTTCTGTACAAACTTCCTGCTTGCAAAGATCCCCAGCCCCTCCGAAAACTCCCCCAGCCCCCAAAAGAAGTGTTATACAGCATAAAAGCCCAGCTCTCCCTCAACTCGGGGCCATGGGTTGGAGAGACATGAGTCCTCCGTGGTCGCCGGCAATAAAGACCCTGCAATTCGTTATACTTTTGTCTTGGTGCTGATCTTCTTATCTCGCTAAAATACAACACTAGTAATTACAGTGGAGTAGAGGCCTGTCATTTTATTGCCTATTAATAAGGAAAAATTGGGGTGGCAGCTGCTTGCTGTTGAATTAGAAAGTCAATTCAGAGACAGCTGCCCAAGTGGTGCCCTGGCTGTTGCTAAACTCCTCCATACCAAGGTCTTCATCACCAATCTGGCAGGTAGCTCGAGGGTTTGTGTTGATGTTTGAAACCAAGAAGACCAGAACCAGGATGATGACTCCTTTCTCTTTTCCTATCAGGCCTCAGTTCTCTCAAACCAGACCCCTAGAGTCTTTACACCTTAGGCTCCATAATAGAGGGTCCCACAATATCCATCTCCCTTTAGCCCTCCTCCTCCAGCTCATTCTCTTCACACTCAAATCTCAACATCTGCTCACATCTTCTTACACCTCACTCTAGCTTCCTTCTGCCTATCCCTACCCCACATTTCAGAATGCTCCTCAGTCTCTGTCATCAGAGTTGCGTTAATTTCCCTTGCCTAGTTTCTTCTCTATTTCAAGAGCACATTGCCTCACACTGCATATGGGGCTACTCTCCTGGCTAAGTAATAAGCTCCTGTAACACAGTTTAGTTTAGTAAATATTTACTGAGCATCTATTGTGAGCCAAGCATTACACTGAGGCTGAGGCAGATGCAGAGATGAATTAAACTGGGTCTGTTCCCAGCCTTCCTCCTCTGATCTATAGTGTAATGCTTCTTGAATGAATAGCTGAAGGAATGCCCTATTTATCCTATATGTCTTCATTGATCCTCAAGATCTGAAGATCAAATCAAATCAGTAAACTCTGGTCAGGGAGCTGGCTTTCCAGTTTTCTAAATAGCAATCTGGAATCAGGGCTGGGATTAGTGAGGCAAGTGAGACAAGGTCATGCAAGTGGGTCAGATCCTGTTACTATTGAAAAGCTGGTTTAGTTTCTTCATGTTTAATGGAAAGCATATTTGCCACTCCTGCCTCCAGCTTATTTTCATGTGGGTCTGAAGATCGTGGTAATCCACATAGCTGCTTCATTCTCTTGCCTCATGTGCTTCCCTGCACCCTCCCCACACATCAGTCACCTTGCTCAGACTCTGTCTGAGCCAACTCAGCCCACAGATAAGGATTGTCTGCCTGCAAGGGGCAGAGAACTTTCCCAGGTACCTTAGGAACACTAAGAGGTTTAAAACTTGCACCAGCCAGTCATCTGGTACTTTACCAAGCAGCCAAAGCACCAGTGTGGAGATCTGAAAGTAGGGGCTCTGGTTTTGAGTCCTGGTGCAGCAGGGCATGGTCTTTGGCAAGGCTCACCATCTCTGGGCCTGTTTCCTCACCTGCAAAAGACAGAATAGTGACTCCTGCCTCCCAGGGTAGTTGTGAGGATTTGATGGAGGCTATTTCACACAAGCATTTTGTAAATTGTAAAACCCCATGTCAATATTTATATTTAAAAAGATCATGGCTGGGTGCAGTGGTTCACCCCTGTAATCCCAGCACTTTGGGAGGGCAGATCACGAGATCAGGAGATCAAGACTACCCTGGCCAACATGGTGAAACCCTGTCTGTACGAAAAAATATAAAAATTACCTTGGCATGATGGTGCATGCCTGTAGTCCCAGCTACTCAGGAGGCTGAGGCAGGAGAATTGCTTGGAGGCAAGAGAATTGCTTGAACCCAGGAGGCGGAGGCTGCAGTGAGTTGAGATCTCACCACTGCACTCCAGCCAGGGAGAATGAGGGAGACTCTGTCTCAAAAAACAATTAATTAAAAATAATAAATAATAAGATAATGCAAAAGGAATATGCTAAGTGTGAATTAAGTGAAAAGAAGTGTTGTGATTTCAGTTAAGCTGATTAAAAAACAAACTCACGGCCGGGTATGGTGGCTCACGCCTGTAATCCTAGCACTTTGGGAGGCCGAGGTGGGCGGATCACCTCAGGTCAGGAGTTCAAGACCAGCCTGGCCATCAGGGTGAAACACCATCTTTAAAAAAAATTAAATTAAAAAAAACAAAAAGAAAAAACTCACTAAGAAGGTTTTAATTGGGTTGAGTAAGTTGGGGGGACTTGTAAGGCCGGTTGCCTTGCTGGGAGCTCGGACGCACCCCCTCCCCCCGCTCCTTTTTCCCTTTTACAAGCCCCGAACAAGCTCAGACATGCTCGGGCATGTTCCCTTCTCCCTTGCTCGCACAGCCTGGTCTTCCCTTAAGGAGCCCAGTATGCAAACAAGGTGCTGCAACCATAGCTTCTTAATACCCAATAGCAGCTAAGCCTTAATAAACAATAGCAGCTGAGTTTTAACAACCAATAGCAGGCAAGTAATTCCCACCAATAAATAACAGGCCAAGTCCTAGGTCAAGGCTTGTAACTTACCCAATAGCAGTCTTGCTCTCCCACAACCAATCGAGCTGTTTCACTCCCTATAAAACCCCCTGTCTGAGAGGAGTCGGTGCGACTTCTCTAGCCCCTCTTGTGCAGATCACGGAACCTCAGCTGGGAGCCTGAATAAATTCCCTTGCATTGGATTATTTTGGTGCTGGCCTCAGTTTCTTCGTTTTATCCTCGGAAACAAACCTCACAGACTGACTAGTAGCAGTTTACCTACACGTGGCCGTCTCTGGTCTCCTACCTCTACCTGGTGCCTGTACATCATGTAAGTCTCCTGTGTGCTCTCCTCCTAGGCCTAGGCTATTCTAAGATGCTTTGTGCCTTCATGTCTCATTTTGGGGGTTTGTGTGTTTTTCCTTTGGGTCCTACAAATGGTTGTAGCTTTTTGGTGGTTGCATGTTTCCTTTTCTTTCTTTTTTTTTTTCCAAGACAGATCTTGCTCTGTCGCCCAGGCTGGAGCGCAGTGGCGCGATCTCGGCTCACTGCAACCTCCTCCTCCCAGGTTCAAGCAGTTCTCCTGCCTCAGCCTCCCGAGTAGCTGGGATTACAGGCACATGCCACCACGACCAGCTAATTTTTGTTATTATTTTTTTTAATTTAAAAAAAAATTTTTTTTCTATATATATATAGAGAGAGAGAGAGATGGGGTTTCTCCATGTTAGCCAGGCTGGTCTTGAACTCCTGCCCTCAGGTGATCCGCCCACCTCGGCCTCCCAAAGTGATGGGATGACAGGCGTGAGCCACTGCGCCCCGCCAATTTTTATTTTTAGTAGAGACGGAGTTTCGCCATATTGGCCACGCTGATTTCGAACTTCCGACCTCCGGTGATCCGCCCCACTTGGCCTCCCAAAAAGTGCTAGGATTACAGGCCTGAGCCACCGCTCTCGGCCTCGAGTTTTAATCGTAAATACTTTGGTCTTTTTTTTTTTTTTTTCTATAGTCAATTAAGACTGGGCAAAAATCCTAGCGCTAGGTGAGACCAGCATTTACCAGTTGGTATGAGGCTGGAAGTGGTGGTGTATTGCGGGCTGTCTATGGTTCTTAGGATGCGAACTCTTGACCTTGGCGGGCCCACCCTCTGAGCTGAGTCAACGCGCAGGTTTTCGGAGGCCTGAGGACTTGGGAGGGGGTGGAAGCAGGCGGGGCCGGGGCGGGGCCGCGGCCCGGGGTCTATGGGTCCTGGGCTGGAGCGCAGCAGCCGCTGGTCCCCTGGAAACCCTGCGCCTCCAAATCGCCTTTCGCCGGTGAGTAGCGCGGTGGCGGGGATTCGCGGTGGCGGGGATTCACGCTAGCGGTGGTAGAGAATGATGTTGGATGTTGTCCCAGATCCTCTGACTCTTCGGCAGGCCAGGGGAGCACCGCGCCCCTAATCTTGGAGAGGCTTCCAACCTCTGCGGTCCTTCGGGGAAACCAGGGTTAGTCTGGGCTGTAGCCAGGTGCCCTTTCCACTGTGGGCAGGCTGGAGATTCCGGGCCGAGGAAGGACTCCTGGCACGTGTTGAAAAAGTCGGCATCCCAGAGGGAAGATTCGGGGCAGATGGGCATCGGGAAGGCGGTCCCAGCCAATGGGACTGTTTCTGAGCACGTAAGCCTATTGGATGGGTGCTAACGACTGCCTGCTTTGTCAGGCAACTGTGAGCAAAACAGGCTTTGTTCCTGGCCGCGGGAAGCTTCAAGGCTGGGGTTCTGGAGCTGGGTGCGCAATGACAAACAGCGCGGAGGGCCGCGATCTGGTGGGTAGGGGCAGGGCAATGGCTGGAAAGGGTCCCTGAAGCCCTGAGCAGAGACCCAAGGGCCACACGACTGCAGGAAGGCCATTTTGCTTGGCCGACAGGCGGAAAACTCACGTGGCTGGAGTAGCAAGGTTGGTGACGACGAGGGCGGATCCCACTAAGCCTTGCAAGTGTTGCGGGTGGTGGGGGGTGAGGGGGATTCTCATCATTCTCAGAATTGCTGTGGATAAAGAGTTTTGGGTTGGAGAGAGATTGGGTGAACTCAGAAGGACCAAAAGATGGCGACGACACATTCCTTCAGAGGATTTGCATTCTGGAAGGGTGGGGATAGGCCCGGGTACAGATAAGCCCGCAGGTGACCTCCAGCTCTTACAGCCGAAAGTCTGTTGAGTTGTGCCCAGTCTCCTTCCCCCTCCCCAAGGCCCGAAGTCTGAGGCCTGGAGATGAAGGAAGTTCTTGGGAGGCAAATGTGCCCGGGCAAACAACAGCTGCAGAGATTCAGTCCCCACAGGGGTTAGGATCCTCACCGAGGGCCTCTTCCTACCGCCTCCAGCAAATGCCATCTTGAGGACTAGCGGCAGCAGTAGGTAACTGGAAGGTCAGGTTCTTGAGGGCACTGATAACTAAGGGTGTTTTGAAGTGCATTTGGCTGGAAAGTGGAAGAATAAGATCTGCGCACCTCACCAAAGGAGTGTGAATGATTTGGAAAGAAAAGAAAGGAAAGGGAGGGGAAAGAAAGAAAGAGAGAGGAATAAAGGAAGAAAATCAAATTCGTATCCCAGGAATGCTTCATAACAACATTTTGGAGATCCAATTAACTCTATTCCTCGAGGATGCTTTTCCTTGCTGTTATTTTCAGTTCTGTTACACTTCTCAAAAAGTGAAAGGGAAAAGCCAATAGGTTTTTGTGGGTGTTTTTGGCATTTTTTTTTTAACAGAGTCTCACTTTGTCGCCCAGGCTGGAGTGGCAGCGCCGCGATCTTGGCTCACTGCAACCTCCGCCTCCAGGGTTCAAGTGATTCTCCTGCCTCAGCCTCCCAAGTTGCTGGGATTACAGATGTGTGTCACTATGCCTGGCTATTTTCTTTTTGTGGTTTTAGTAGAGACAGGGTTTCACCATGCTGGCCAGGCTGGTCTTGAACTCCTGACTTCAGGTGATCCACCTATCTCAGCCTCCCAAAGTGCTGGGATTACAGGCATGAGCCGTCGTGCCTGTCTTCTGGATTTTTCATTTAATATTTTTGAACCATGGTTGACCATGGGCAACCGAACATTGGAAAGCAAAACCACGATAAGGGCGAGCTACCACATGTATTGAAAATCCAGGTCACAGAATCGTGTGTGTGTGTGTGAGTGTGTGGGTGTGTCTGTGTATAATTTTGGTTATGGAAGGGATCTTAGAGAGTGTCTCCTTTATTCTCATATTTCTGATGAAACCAAGTCAGAAATAATAAAAAGACTCACTCAAGGTGATCTGTGACAGATCCTGGCCTGGTTACCCCAGGTACATGATCTCTAGTGGTACTGACTCTAAGGTTTAGTTAGACATTAACTTTTGTAGATCAAGAGTGTCCACATGTCCTTGGAAAATTATTTAGCATCTCTGCATTAGGTCCTTAAGATGGGGCCAGAAATTATTACCTCATTGCTGAGAGCATTCAATGGCACACAGCAGGAGTTTAATAACTGCTGGCATTCCCTGACCAGATAGAAAAGCTGTTTCTTACCCTAACCTCTTGCGGATATATTTTGTTTTTCCCTGACCTCAGGTTTCTAGAAGCAGAGTGGAACAGAGCGCAGACACCTAGCCCAGCCTCGAGTTACTAAACAATGGCAGCTGGTGAGCGAAGGGTGACCAGGGTCCTGAACTCTGTGGCCCTGGCTTTGAGGGAAGAAAAGTCGTTCTCAATTGTGGAAGAGGAGAATTTGGACAGCGGAACAAAAAAGGAAGTCAGCCTCTTGGAGCAGATGCATTTGTCACAGGAAGCCACATCAAACCCTGGGGCCTTTGTTGGACCTCTCCATCTGCCCAGTTACCGGGAGGTAGATAGCCCCAGGAAGGAGTCCAGTCAGCCCTGGGTGCTAGGCCAGGAGTGGATAAAGCTAAAGAGAGACACCACAGAAGAGAAGGTGTTTGAACAGCTGAAGCCAATTGCACCTGTACAGAAGACGGTCCCATGGGTGGGTGAGGTAGCCGCCACCCTGCAGGAAGCCACGAAGAGAGACTGTTCGTGGGAGGCATGGGTGAAGAAGGTGAGGAGACTAAGCTAGAGAGAGGTGGGGTCCAGGTCCTAGACTCCAGGAGCTCTTTCATGCATGCTTCTGCCTGCAGGTCAAATGAAAGGTCAGATTGTTCCAGGCTGAACGACATCCAGAAAATGGAGCTGCAAGACCTTTCTCCAGCTCCTGCACCACCCTGGCAGCCTTCATGGAGTACTTTCTGAAATTTGTTAGAGTGGCAGCATTTTTTCCTTTGCTTTGCTCTCCTATTTATATTCTGCATATCTTCCTTCCTCTACCCTACATCTTTCTCCCTTTCTCTTCATCTTTCCTTTTCTTTCTATACTACACAGTTACTGGCCTTGTGTCTGTCTTTTCATGTTTCTGTCTTCCTTCCATGGGTTTATCTTTCTCTTAGGTTTTAATTCTCTGAATTTTGAGAATGGATGTTAATCTTGTACACACACACATGCATGCATATATTAATATAAACTTCTTGTGTCTCCCCTGTTCTTCCAGACGCCAGTCACCTTTGAGGATGTGGCAGTGAATTTCACCCAGGAAGAGTGGGACTGTCTAGATGCCAGCCAGAGGGTCCTTTATCAGGATGTTCTGTCGGAAACCTTTAAGAACCTAGCATCTGTGGGTAAGAGGCTGGGCTTCCCTCAGCAAGCCCTCTGTTCCTAAAGGCCCTGGAACATCCGTTTTCCCTGGACAGGTAGATCAGCTCACAATTAGTTTCACTGACCCCTGGTTCTATACTTCCCAGGTGTGAAAGATCTGAGTCACTAAGCTCAGTGGTAAAGAGAAGAAATGATAGCCTGCATGAAAGCAAAGATAACACTTGTAACATGATGACAGTATTCTCAAAATATGCAAATTTTTTCATTCATCCAACCAATATTTACTAAGTCACTCCTGAGAACCAGGTACTTTGCTAGCAGTTGGCCTTTTGAATATCTCCTTTCTGCATCTACATGTCCCAGGTTATGGTTCTTAAATAAAGGCTAAAAGAGGTAGCCTGTTGTCCCCATCAGATGTGAAGGGGCCACACCTAGGACCAACTGAACTCTTTCTCATTCCCACACATCAGCCAGAACGTTTCTGCGGAAGCCAGAGCTAATCACCAAGCTTGAGCAACAAGAGAAACAGTGGAGAGAGTTTCTCCATCTCCCAAACACAGAAGGCCTTTCAGGTAAGAATCGCCAAGCAGAGATGAAGGTGAAGAGGGCCCAGGATAAACCCTGAAAGGATGGAGAGCTGATTGAGGGAAGGAATGCTCTATATGCCCTCCTAGTGTACCTCTTTCCAGCCCAGTCAGACTCGGAGTTGAAAGAGAGCTTAAGATCATAGGCTCAAGTCCTTTGACTTCAAGTTGAAGATCTGTCTTTCAGCACTAGTAAATATCTTCAGTTTCTAGAGATTGAGAGATAACGTGAAGGTTGCTTATGTCCATGACTCTGCTCTGACTAAAATGTTGTTTCCAAGAGAAAAGAGGAGCAAGGGGGATAGGCTTCATGCTGGGTTGGAGTAAAGGAGGCTTGTCCTTGGGAGTAAATAGTTGATAGAGAGATATCAAGCCAGGCTGACCACACCTCCTGGTTTGCCAGGACATCCTGGTTTATACTCTCATCCCAGCTTGATTATTAATGAGACCTCTTTTTACCTTCAAGTGGCCCAGTGTTCATGATGTGTGATTATGTGGGTGTCTATGGGAGTTTAAGCAACATTGAAAATGAGATAAGATAGATTTCAAGAAGTGTTGTTGTCAGTTAAATTTACATTTCTGACACTGTTGAAAGATTTTCCAGTTAAATTTTTATTTGCTTTTAATTTGAAAAGCCATTTTTTTTTTCTTATTTCTAGCCTATGAGGCCCAAGGGTGAGGATGAATATGTTGGGTGGGAGAGCAAGGACAGAGGCAAGAAGTGTCTTTCTTGGGCTGAATGGAGGAGCTGTGTTGGAGTTCTTTTTTTTTTTTGAAACGGAGTTTCACTCTTGTTTTCCATGCTGGAGTACAATGGTGTGATCTCAGCTCACTGCAACTTCCGCCTGCTGGCTTCAAGTGATTCTACTGCCTCAGTCTCCCTAGTAGCTGGGATTACAGACAGATGCCATGACACCCAGGAAATTTTTGTATTTTTAGTAGAGATGGGGTTTCACCATGTTGGTCAGGCTGGTTTCGAACTCCTGACCTCAGGAGATCTGCCCACCTCTGCCTCCCAAAGTGCTGGGATTACATGCAGTGTTGGAGTTCTTAAAGTGAATTTTGTGTTATTCTTTTTCATTCACTACAGAAGGCAAGAAGAAAGAGCTTCAAGAACAAGATCCCAGTCTGCGAGATGAGGGGACTAGTGAGGACAAGGTCTTCCTTGCATGCAGAGGGGCCCTCTCTGCCCCAGCTGGGTCTATGGACAGGACGCGGGTACTTCAAGCATCACGGGGTGGGGCACCTTTTTTTTGCCACACCTGTGGCAAGTGTTTCAGTAGGCGCTCCTACCTCTACAGCCACCAGTTTATTCACAATCCCAAGCGGACTAATAGCTGCAGCCAGTGTGGGAAGCTGTTTCGGAGTCCCAAGTCCCTCAGCTATCACAGACGCATGCATGTTGGGGAGAGGCCCTTCTGTTGCACGCTCTGTGACAAGACCTACTGCGATGCTTCTGGACTAAGTCGTCACCGCCGCGTCCATCTGGGTTACCGGCCCCATTCATGTTCCGTGTGTGGGAAGAGCTTCCGCGACCAGTCTGAGCTCAAACGTCACCAGAAGATACACCAAAACCAGGAGCCAGTGGATGGAAACCAGGAGTGTACTTTGAGGACTCCAGGCACCCCTGCTGAATTCCAGACACCCATCGCCAGAAGCCAGAGATCCATCCAGGGGCTTGTGGATGTGGACCATGCACCAGGGGCCAGGTCCCAGGAATCCACATTTAGAACTGAGGGTCCTATGGTCCAGAACCAGCCATCTGTACTTAAGAACCAAGCGCCTGTGACCAGGACCCAGGCACCAATCACTGGAACCCCCTGTCAGGATGACAGATGCAATTCTCATCCAGTGAAGCCCTCAAAACTCAATGTCTTCTCTTGCCCTCATTGCCCTTTGACTTTTAGCAAGAAATCCTATGTCTCCAGCCACCAGAAGACCCAGCTCACAGAGTCACCCAACTACTGCTTCCATTGTGGCAAGTCTTTGAGCTCATTTTCCAAGCTGCTCAGATACCAGCAGCAGACCCACTGGAAGCAGAAGAGCTACCGTTGCCCTATCTGCGACCTCTGCTTTAGGGAGAAAGAGGGCCTTATAGGTCACTGGAGGGGCTCTAAAGGCAAGGAACTGTGCCCGGACAGCCACTGTAAATGCCGGCTGATCCTGGGCCAGTGGCTTGGCTTCTCTCATGATGCCCTCACTGTGGCTGGGGAGGAATGGAAGCATGGAGGTGATGGGTCTCCCCCTAGGACCCATACCTCCAGGGGAAGAGGCCTAAGGGAGAAGGCATGCAAAGGAGACAAAACAAAGGAATCAGTGAGCATCTTGAAACATAAATAAATTGGCTTTTCTGCCTGAGATCTTTCTTTGTATTTGGTTTTTCTGAGGACTGTCCTCCGGGTTAAGGAGGCTGGAGTAGAGGGAGAGAGGTGAGTGCATAAGGAAGGAAATATATAAAAGAAAAAGGGTTAGAAGTGTGCATATGGAGATTCATGTTAGTATTATTATTTAATTTTTATTTTTTTGAGACAGTCTCACTCTGTTGCTCAGGCTGGAGTGCAGTGGTGTGATCACTCACTGCAACTTCCGCCTCCCAGGTCCAAATGATTCTCCTACCTCAGCCTCCTGAGTAGCTGGGATTATAGGCGCCTGCCACTATATCCAGCTAATTTTTTGTGTTTTTGGTAGAGACGAGGTTTCACTATGTTGGCCAGGATGGTCTCAAACTCCTGACCTCGTGATTTTCCACCTTGGCTTTCCAAAGTGCTGAGATTACAGGCGTGAGCCACTGTGCCTGGCCAAAATTTGTATTATTATTAATTAGCACCTAGCTTGTTTGTTTGTGTCTGATAGACCATCCAGTAGTAGTTGTTGAATAAACAGCGGATACTCTGATAGGTATGAAGATGAGAGAAAAAGGATGAGAGGAGGGAAAGATTCTGAGAGACCTGCGGAAGATGTATAAGTAAAACATTCTAAACAGGCATGTTGCCTAGATTTCACCTCTTGCTTCCCCAAGTCCCTAGTAGGCTACCAAGACAAGGTGGACCTCTGGCTATTATTCTGTAGGTTTCTCCCAATCTCCAGGTTTGGGTTGGGGCTGCCCATATCCTCACTCTGCAGCTCACTCAGCTCTCTAACGTTTTCAACTCTTCCTCTTCCTTCCCTTCGCATGCATCTCAGTTCTGCGCAATCAGGGCTGGAGTCTTGGAGGAAACAACCACCATTTGCAAAGTTACCATACTGTAATTTTCAGGGAGGAAGTTCCTGGCCTCCAGTTTGTGGCAAAGACCATCCTATCTGTGTTGCTCTCCAGCACAGATGTCCTCTGATGGGGAGAGGAGCACCTGCCTGTCCTTAGTCAGAGAGGGCTTCCAGGTGGAGGACTGGAGAGAGAAATGGAAAGATGGGTAATAAAAATGGGAAAAGGAAGAGAAAAGGTAGATGACAGAAGGGAAGTCAATTCTACTTGGAATTCAGTGTTCTGGAAGTGCAAATTGGAATGTCCCCATAGCAAAGATGCCAGTGAGTGTGCAACTTGATGGATGAGACATCCCCAAGGACCAATCCCTGGGCAACCAGGCTCTCCTCCACCCCTGCCAGGATGCAACATCATTCAGAAGGGATTTCCTAGGAGAAGGAGAAAATAACTTGAAAAATCGATGTCAGTAGTTTGTGTCATAAAACCATTGAACTAGGGAGAAGAAAAGCCCTTGGGGTTATTTTGTCTCTATGCCTGCCTCAATGGTTGGTCTTAGAGGTGAGGCGCTGGGCAGTTGCTGTGGAATGGGCAAGGAGAACAGCTATGGCGGGATTCCTGCTTAGGAGCAGTGAAGGAGGAACAGATCCAGCAGCAGTGCCTCCAGCTTCTCTGACAGCTGTAAATGTGTCTAACATCTGGCGTCTTTCCCCTCTAACCTCCCAGGAGTTCTCCCTCCACCCAGGCTCTCCAGCTCCTCCTTTCCTCTGGGACTGTGATTCCTCAATAGTCCCCCTTTTCCTCTTACTGCTTCTGTCCCTCTTTCCTGGCTTTTTATTTTCTACTTATAAGAGAGAGAAGAGAACTTACTTAGCTCTTCAAGGAATTGCCCTGAAAACAAAGAAAAACAAATAACGTGATCAATGGAAGATGACTAGCACCTTCCCACATCCTCCCTGTGGACATTTGGAGTGACCCACACCCCTTTCCACTGGGGGACCCCACAGATTTAGTAGATGGTTCTCTTCACAGTTTTTCAGAAGAACCTGGGGTTGGGCATGGGGACAGAGGAGTAAGGAAATCTCAGCTTTCCTAATCTTGAGCCCTGGTTCCATTCTCTGTTTCCCATTCAGAGCTGACTTGGTCCCCCACTGTTTGGTGGTCGTGCCTGCTGCCCAGCCACTGCACCTGCTAGTCTTCGATGTAGCCAGTTGTAACAGATGATCAAGGCGACCAGGGGTCCAAGAACGGGCACAATTACAAACAGGGTTATCTTCCAGCAGGGCACCCTCAGAAAGTGGGGATCTGAATTATTCACCAGAAAAACAGGGTTAACATATGTTCCCCCTCATGTCCCACCCACCTTTCTTTTTTGGTTCCTTAACCTGGGGTCCTAGAACACCAAAGGTCTCTGGGAACAGAATTCAGAGAGTCCATGAAGTTGGATGAGAAAAATACCACTTCCTTATTTTCATTAGCTGGATTTAACATTTTCTTTCATTAAAAATTTAACAACTGGCCAGGTGTGGTGGCTCACACCTGTAATCCCAGCACTTTGGGAGGCCAAGGTGGGTGGATCACAAAGTCAGGAATTCAAGACCAGCCTGGCCAAGATGGCGAAACCCCATCTCTACTAAAAATATAAAACAATTAGCTGAGCATGTTGGTGGGTGCCTGTAACCCCAGCTACTCAGGAGGCTGAGGCAGATAATTGCTTGAACCTGGGAGACAGAGGTTGCAGTGAGCTGAGATCATGCCGTTGCACTCCAGCTTGGGTGACAAGAGTGAGACTCCATCTCAAAGAAAAAAGGAGTAACAACTAATCACAGTATCAGCAGTACCTGTGACTTAATTACCAATGGAAGCCATAGATGTTTTCATTTCCATCAGAGTTGTTGCAGAAATCTCAAAATACTGTTTATGTTTATCAGTATTTTGAAATTACAGGTTATTAGGCTGGGCCTGGTGGCTCACACCTGTAATCCCAGCACTTTGGGAGGTCAAGGTGGGTGGATCACCTGAGGTCAGGTGTTCGAGACCAGCCTGGTCAACATGGTGAAACCCCATCTCTACTAAAATTACAAAAATTAGCTGGGCATGGTGGCATACACCTGTAGTTCCAGCTACTTGGGAGGCTGAGGCAGGAGAATCGCTTAAACCTGGGAGGCAGAGGTTTGCTGTGAGCCGAGATCATGCCATTGCACTCCAGCCTGGGCAACAAGAGCAAAACTCTGCCTCAAAAAAAAAAAAGAAAAAAAACATGTATGTTACTATGTCACAAATGTGATTATCTGTTAATAACTAGATTTCAATACAATTATTGTTTTTTGCAATCCTATGTGTTCTAGTTTGTGTTTATATTTTAAAACATTATTCTGGAAAGGGGTCCATTAGACTTCACCAGAGTGCCAGAGAGATTCATGGTAAAAAAAAAAAGTGTTAAAAGTCCTTTCATAATCAAGTCCTACAAAATGAAGACACTATTCCTTCTCTCTGGGTGTGTAAAGATGTGTGTGTGTCGGGGGGGTGGTCCACACACTGGTCTAATTTCATAAATCAGGAGAGAACTCTGTGTGTCAGGTGACAAGAGTACAGTCACCTGCAGGCTCGGGAGGAGGGACAGTGAAGGAAGTTTGCTCGGAGAAGGTACCATCTGCCTACTAACACCTTATAGTTTATGCGACATTTATCTAACAAATATTTGGGTGCTCTTCTGTGGTAGGCATTTTCCTTAGGCATTGGACAATCTACAGTGAACAAAAAGGGCAGAAATCATGTCCTTGAGGGGTCAATTCCTAGTGGGGCTCGGTGCCTTCCCTATTCCTCCATGAAGGCTTCTCTGATTAGTCATGTTCTGTACTCATGGAAACATCCTGTAATATAAGTACAGGTGATGGCTGGGCATGGTGGCTCACACCTATAATCCCAGCACTTTGGTAGGCCAAGGCGGGCAGGTCACCTGAGGTCAGGAGTTCAAGACCAGCCTGACCAACATGGAGCAACCCCATTTCTACTAAAAATACAAAATCAGCCAAGTCTGGTGGCACATGCCTGTAATCCCAGCTACTCAGGAGGCTAAGGCAGGAGAATTGATTGAACCCAGGAGGCGGGGGTTGTAGTGAGCCAAGATCGTGCCATTGCACTCCAACCTGAGCAACAGAAGCAACTCCGTCTCAAAAAAAAAAAAGGTCGGGGGCAGGCGTGGTGGCGCACATTTGTAATCCCAACACTTTGGGAGGCCGAGACGGGCAGATTATGTAAGGTCAGGAGTTTGAGACCAACCTGGCCAACATGCTGAAACCCTGTCTCTAGTAAAAATACAAAAATTAGCAAGGCATGGAGGCAGGCACCTGTAATCCCCGCTACTAGGGAGGTTGAGGTGAAGAATCGCTTGAACCCGGAGCGGGGGAGTTGCAGTGAGCTGAGATGGCACCACTGCACTCCAGCCTGGGTGACAGAGCAAAACTCCATTTCAAAAAAAAAAAAAAAAAGCACAGGTGATATAGTTGTGTCTTATTTTTCTGTTTATGTTTCACCTCCCCAACCAGACATCAGTTTATGTGTAAACAATCTATTTACCTCTGTTTTGTAATTTCTGAAATGAGAAATAATGTGCATAAGAAGTCAGCAGAATAAGAAAACATTTTTGTAAAGCAGTTAGGATAATGCTTGGCACATAAAAACAGTACATGAGTATTTTTATTATGATTTTACCAATCCTAAATGCAAATAGATGCTTATTTAAAGAAAGAAAAGAGAGAAAGGGACCCAACCAAGACCCAGGTGTCCTTGTTCCCCCAGGTGACTGGAGCTGGAATGAAATACCAAGTTGACCTGGGAGGGCCTGGATATGCCAGAACTTACCAAAAGTCCGGTGGAGATTCTCTGAAAGAGAAACAAATGGAAATGGATTTAGCAGGGCATTCCAAAAGATCCTTTATCCCGAGTCTTCGTTATTTAATTACTTAAAACTTGTTCTAGGCATGACACATCCACCACAGAGAAAGGGAAACTGAGGGAAGAACAGGGTCTTGAGAGGCAGAGACAGTCTGAGAACGTGACCATTTCCGTTATGCCAAAAAAACAAAACACAAGAACTGGGAAAAAAAAGGATGAATGGAACTCACCTATCTCTGCTCGAAGTTTTCCTAAAATAGAAAAAGACAACATTTTAGTTCCTGCCTGCTCTGGCTCTTGGTGGGGACCCTCCCAGCCCCAGCGCCAGGGACCCTCCCATTCCCAGCGCCTGGGCCCCTGGTGCAGGCTATTTCTCTGCAGCGCGAAAGCAACCTTAAAGAGTTTGAGAAAAGCACTGGATTTGAAGCAAAGGATTGCAGCTCTTTCTCTAGCTAGAGCCTAGATTCAATAGGGAATAATGTGAGCAATTTCCAAAAGCAACACAAGGATCTACTACCTCCCAGTTGCTCTTCGCACCTTTTCTTGGATTCCCAGTTCACAGGGCTGTTCCAGCCCACTGGGTGGCCACTTTGTTGATCTAAAGCCACTTCTCATCTGAATGAGGAAGGAGGAGCTGAACACTTAGTGAGTAGCTAGCTACTTTGTGACTGCATTTGTAGTAGGCACTTTACATGACTTTAACCCTTTCTACAATTTAGGAGGGAGGATGTGTTCTCTATTTGGCAGACAAGGCAACTGAGGCTTGGAGAATCTAAGAATTTTGCCATAGTGTGGCACCCGAGATGGAATTCAAACCCAGGCTCCCTAACTCTAACATTCAGATTCTTTCTGCTCAGCCATGTGGGCTGAAGGCCTTTTTCATGTGAAAGAAATAGACAAGCAAGCGTCTGGGATGAATTCAAGGAGAGAGAAAGGACTCCGTTGTTGATCTCACCAATACCCACCCCCCAGAAACATTCCCCATACCCTCCTTGCTACTTTCTCCTCTCCTCTTAGTAACAAATAGGAGGTGGTGCGCAGGGAGGAGTGAAGACTCTTCCTGCTTTGGCACTGGGGAGACACTTGGTAGGGAGAGAAGGTTCAGACCGAAAGCTCTAGGCACAAAAGAGGAACTTCATCAACAGCTGAACCTGAATCCCCAGTACTGAATGGAGAAGGAGGAAACAATTTTTCAATGACTACTGTGTGGTAGGGACTTTCATTTCTGTATCTTTATTTAACACTCCTTTTTTTTTCTTTTTTTTTTTTTTTTTGAGATAGAGTCTCGCTCTGTCGCCCAGGATGGAGTCTAGTGGCTCACTGCAACCTCCGCCTCCTGGGTTCAAGTGGTTCTCCTGTCTCAGCCTCCCAAGTAGCTGGAACTACAGGTGCCCACCACCATGCCAGGCTAAATTTTGTATTTTTAGTTGAGATGGGGTTTCATGATATTGGCCAGGCTGGTCTCGAACTGCTGACCTTGTGATCCACCCACCTAGGCCTCCCAAAGTGCTGGGATTACAGGTGTGAGCCACCTTGCCCGGCCTATTTAACACTCCTAATAGCCTAGACCTGTCTGACTTTGAAGCTCACACTCTCTCAAGTTGCATGGAGCTGACAGGTATGATACAGAGGCCTCAGCTCTACCACTTATAAGCTATATCAGTTTGAGTAAGTCACTGAACTAATCCCGGCCTCAGTTGCATTCTTTGTAAAATGGAGTTACTATATGCAATAGTTAGCTCATAGGGAAATGCTAGGTCCTTTTATTCATATGAAAACATGTTGATGTGAATGTTTTCATATGAATAAAAGAACGTAGCATTTCATCATGGAGTAAAACGCTTTTTCATCATGGAGTTATTTTTTTTCTTTATCACTCAATAATGAGAAGACGTTCTGAACCCAGATGTCACTCACAAATACATGTTAAGTGGTGTCGATCCAAAAAGCCAGCTCATGTAACGGAAGGATCCTGACCCACACACCCTCTGCCCTGTACCTCTCAGTCTATGCTGCAGGCAGAGGAAGACGAGGCCCACGGTGATCTGCAGGAGGAGCACAGGCAGCACTGCGAGGAGAACCAGCACTCCAGGGCTGACCCAGTAGAAGGGATCTGAAAGGCAGGACCGACATTGCTGAATCCTCAACACCCAGCACAGTGCCTGGGGCCCAATAAATCAGGTCAAATAAAGAAACGAATATCATCAGGATTCAAAGAAGGTGACACAGAATTGACCCCTGAGCTTAGCCTTGAAGGAAAAGTGGGTTGGTTTCTAGGAAATGCTAGTGGTTTAAAGTCAGGATTGTGTATTAGGTCAGGCTGTGGGGCGCAGGGGTGGAGGGGTGGTGTAAGGAGCAAGTAAGGGACTTAGATCTGATCCTCAAGGCCGTGGAGGTGCACTGAAGGATTGCAAGCTGAGAAGTGACCACATCAGATTTAGCACTTATAGTGCTGGAGAAGATAGGGAGATCTGTTAAGAGACTGTGATAATGGCCAGGCGCAGTGGCTCACACTCGTAATCCTAGCATTCTGGGAGGCTGAGGTGGGCAGATTACCTGAGATCAGGAGTTTGAGACCAGCCTGACCAACATGGCAAAACCCTGTCTCTGCTAAAAATACAAAAATTAGCTGGGTGTGGTGGCGGGTGCCTGTAATCCCAGCTATTCAGGAGGCTGAGGCAAGAGAATTGCTTGAACCCGGGAGGCGGAGGCTGCAATTAGCTGAGATTGCGCCATTGCACTCTACCCTAGGCGACAGAGCCAGACTCCATCTAAAACAAAGAAACCACAAAAAAAGAAAAGTCACAGAAATCTCAAACTATCACTTATGTTCATTACTATTTTGAAATTACACTAATCACTAGGGCCACCCTAGCTCTTGTTAAGTTGATATTTTGATACCTGCATTTTGGAATAAATGTTTTATTTTATGTATTTAAAATATTCTTCTGGCTAGGTGTGGTGGCTCACCCCTGTAATCCCACCACCTTGGAAGGCCAAGGCAAGAAGACTGCTTGAGCCCAGGAGTTCTCGAGACTGGCTTGGGCAAAATAGTGAGACCCTTTCTCTACAAAAAAATTTTTTAAATAGCTGGGAATGGTGGCACAAGCCTGTGGTCTCAGCTATTCAAGAGGCTGAGTCAGGAGGATCACTTGAGCCTGGGAGGTGGAGGCTGCAATGAGCCATGATCATGCCACTGCACCCCATCCTGGGTGACAGAATGACACCCTGCCTCAAAAAAAAAAAAAAAAAAAAAAAAAGAAATCCGGCACGGTGGCTCACAGCTATAATCCCAGACTTTGGGAGGCTGAGGTGGACAGATTACCTGAGGTCAAGAGTTTGAAACCAACCTGACCAACATGGAGAGACTCCATCTCCATTAAAAAAAAAAATCTGAGATGGGGTCTGTCAGCTTCATCAGCATGCCAAAGGTACATGACACACACAAAAAAGTTAAAAGCCCCCTTCTAGAGTTTATAAAAAGGTAGTTTATGGTCAGGCATGGTGGCTCACCTCTGTAATCCCAGCACTTTGGGAGGCCAAGGCAGGTGGATCACCTGAGGTCAGGAGTTTGAGACCAGCCTGGCCAACATTGTGAAACTCTGTCTCTACTAATAATACAAAAATTAGCCAGGTGTTGGTGTGCACCTGTAATCCCAGCTACTCGGGAGGCTGAGCAGGAGAATTGCTTGAACCTGGAGCACAGAGGTTACGGTGAACCGAGATCGCACCATTGCATACCAGCCTGGGAGACAAGAGCGAAACTCCATCTCCAAAAAAAAAGGAGTCTTGGCCGGGTGTGGTGGCACATGCCTGTAATCCCAGCACTTTAGGAGGCCACGGCAGGAGGATGACCTGAGGTCGGCACTTCGAGACCAACCTGACTAACATGGAGAAACCGTGTCTCTACTAAAAATAGAAAATTAGCCGGCCGTGGTAGCACATGCCTGTAATCCCAGTTACTCAGGAGGCTGAGG
>PVKP010016570.1:28240-47995 GCA_004027715.1 Plecturocebus donacophilus
GTAACTGACCAGATGTGCAGATGTGGTGTAGGTTGGGCAATGAGGGAGGGAGGACCTTCACTTCTGTGGCTCCCATCTATTTCCCATGCTAGGTCTGCTCCACAGCATTCAAAAACCCTGCTCTAAACTCCATGTGCCACGCTGCAGCTGAAGGCCTTTTCATCTTGATCTCTGTTTTAAGGGAGCTAAGTAAGGATATTGTCATCTAAGGTCGGGATACGTCACAGCTAGTAACGTTAAACTGGTCCAGGGCAGTTGCTTAGGTTTAATTACAGTCTTTCAAGCTGTAGACTAAGGCTCCTGTCTATCATCGTGTTCCTGGAGGAAAATGCAGCAGACTTTAAGATCTTAAGGGAAGTTACCTGTAGCAATGTGATTTAGCGAGTAAGTACTTAAGAGTTTTCCTCCCTCCCCCACATGCATTTTTACTTTCACAAATAATTAGAAAAAAGAGAAAAGCAGACATTATTAGCCTCCAGATGTAAAGAAACAAGAAGTATAGAGCATCACTGATTAACTATACTTGCCAAAGTAAATCAGCCCCGAATGTCATCGCACCTCCACATCTATCAGTTTACAGGAAAATACAGGCATGGAGGACCGTGTTACATAGCAACATGGGAATGTTGTCAGCAAAATTCAGATCATGGGAAACCCTAAGAGCAAACGTCAACAGACAGGTCTTGTTTGAATCTCAATAAAAGAAACCAACTATAAGAGTGTATTTATGAAACAATCAGGAAAATTTGAACAAAAACTAGGTATTTGATGATATTAAGAAATTTTCGTTGAGTTTTTAAGATGTGATAATAGTATTGTGGTTATTTATTTTAAACTGTTCTTGGCTGGGTGCAGTGGCTCACGCCTGTAATTTTAGCACTTTGGGAGGTCAAGGTGGGAGAATTGCTTGAGCCTAGGAGTTTGAGACCACCCTGAGCAACATGGCAAAACCAAGTCTCTACAAAAAATACAAAACATGAGCAGCTTGAGGTAGTGTGTGCCTGTGGTCCCAGCTACTTGGTAGGCTGAGGTGGGAAGAGGGCTTGAGCCCGGGAGGCAGAGGCTACAGTGAGCAGAGATCATGCCACTACGCCCCAGCCTGGGTGACAGAGCTAGACCCTGTCTTAAAAGAAAGAAAAAAATAAAAATTAAAAAAAACAAAACAAATGATCATGCTGCCTAGGATTTACCTCAGTAATTGAATAGGGGAGGGTGGTAGTGAGTGGGGAGCCAGTGAAGTGGGTGGTCTCCATTGACAAGTGCTGCAGCAAGGTGGTAGGCACTTGGAGGCTTATTATAATATTCTACTTTGCATTTTTTTTTTTTTTGAGACAGAGTCTCTCACTATTGCCCAGGCTGGGGTACAGTGGCATTATCTCGGGTCACTTCCACTTCTGCCTCCTGAGTTCAAGCAATTCTCCTGCATCAGTCTCCGGAGTAGCTGGGATTACAGGTGGCTAATTTTTGTATTTTTAGTAGAGATGGGATTTCACCATGTTGGCCAGGCTGGTCTTGAACTCCTGACCTCATGATCCACCCGCCTCAGCTTCTCAAAGTGCTGGGATTACAGGCTTGAGCCACCACGCCCGGACTGCTTTGTATGTTTTTAAGTTTCATAATGAAGAGTTTAAAGAAAGGATTAGAGACAACTAGTAATAAAATCGCAAAAATGACAAGAAAAAAAAATAAGTCAAAAAGAGAGATTAGAAACTCTTCAGAGAAAGAGCAGAGGTAATTATACCTGGCACTCGCAATAATGCTGTTACTTCATCTAATTCCTAAATTTGTCTCAATTTCCTGGCTCCCAAGCCTAGGCAACAGGTCCTTGTTTACTTGTAAAACAGTTTCTTTGTAGCTTCTTAGACATGCAGACTAAGAGGTGGGAAGAGGAGGTTGGAATGTGGATACCAATTGGAAAGACAACTTTCCCCCCTGAGGCAAAGTCTTTAGAGGTTTTTCTTTTTGTCTTTCTTTTCTAGTGTGGTGAAACAGGGTTTGTTGGAAGAGGCAGTTAGTGAACTAAGAAGTTGTTGAGCAGAAAGGAGGTCGATCGGCACACTGGAGTGGTTCTCACTCTCAGACTTTTTGACAGGTAGAAGTTCCCCAGTAAAAACAGTTTTGTGAAGAACATTCTGAGACACACAGAGCTATTTCCATATCCCTGCAGTCAGTCTCTAGAAATAGTGCTTTGTTGTTCTGCATACAATGCCGTCTTCTGGTCCTGCACTGCAATGGTCACTCCTACCCCCAAGACACAAAAGTGATCAATTGTCTGATGTTTGCACTGCAGGTGGGGAGGAGGAAAGGGGAAAGGATCTGGGGCCCAAGCCCTCAGAGCAGTTTAGTTCTTTAATTAAATAACAATTAACTTTCTTTCTTTTCTTTTTCTTTCTTTCTTTTTTTTTTTTTTTTTTTTTGGAGATGGAACTTTGCTCTGTAGCCCAGGCTGGAGTGCAGTGGCATGATCTTGGCTCACCGTAACCTCCGCCTCCTGGATCCTGGTTCGAGCAATTCTGTCTCAGCCTCCCTAGCAGCTGGGATTAAAGGCATGCGCCACCATCCCCGGTTAATTTTTGTATTTTAGTAGAGACAGGGTTTCACCATATTGGCCAGGCTGGTCTTGAACTCCTGAGCTCGTGATCCGCCCGTTTCAGCCTTCCAAAGTGCTGGGATTACAGGTATGAGCCACCACACCCAGCCTAACAATTAACTTTCAGAGTTCCCCCTCCATTGGCTTCACCTTGTCCACATCTTAATCATCCTGAGATAGAGCAAAAAATAAAATCATTCATCACACAAAACACGTTGAAAATGAAATTCTGAGGCCAGGCACGGTGCTTATGCCTGTAATCCCAGCACTTTGGGAGGCTGAGGCGGGTGGCTGGCCAACATGGTGAAACCCCATCTCTACTAAAAATAGAAAAATCAGCTAGGCATGGTGCCAGGCGCCTGTAATCCCAGCTACTTGGGAGGCTGAGGCAGGATAATCATCTGAACCGGGGAGGTGGTTGCAGTGAGCTGAGATCATGCCATTACACTCTAGGCTGGGTGACAGAGCAAGACTCTGTCTCAAAAAAGAAAAATAAAATGAAATTGTGCAGAATGAAAGTAATGGAGGTACAGCCTAAAGGTGACATCTGCTTCTTTCTATAATTATATTTAGACATTTGCTTTATTTACTAGGACCATGCACGCGCATGCCTCTGTGTGTGTGTGTGTGTGTGTGTGTCTGTACTCACAAATAATACCAGGTTTTGTTTTATGTTTCTGGTTTATTCTTTTAGAGACAGGGTTGGGGAGTGGGGGTAAAGGTCTTGCTCTGTTACCCAGGTTGGAGTGCAGTGGTGCAATCACAGCTCACTGTAACTACAAACCCCTGGGTTCAAGCCAGCCTCCTACATCAGCCTCCCAAGAAGCTTTGAGGTCAACCACCATGCCCTAATATTTTGTTTTTGTATCCTACATTCTGCAGCTTGCTTTTATCACTCAACAATACCTTATGGAAGGCCTCCAAACCATCTGGCATAGTGCCAAAAGAATCTTTTTAATGCCTGCATAATATTCACAGTATGGATATCATTATGTATTCAGTCACTTACCTACTATAAGGCATTGACTTTGATCCCAATTTCCTTGCTACTCTGAATAATGATGCAACAGACATCCCTAAGCATATGAGTTTCTGTTTATTGATGAGGACTTTCCTATGGAATTCGTTCCCAGGAGTGAGATGTTCGGGTTGAGGGATATCATCTCAGTTGAGAGGATAACTGTTCCTGGCCACTTGACAGTTAATACCCAATATTAATATTATATGACACTACTCACCTTCCACTTTCAATTCCATCGCTGCCTCCTCTTGGTAAGAATGATCTCGGAAGAAGCAGGTGAAACCTCCTTCATCTGGGAACCTTACATTCCGGATCTTGAGAGTCACCTTTCCCTCGCCAATACCATCTTTCAGCAGCTCTGTTCGACCCCGATATTCAGGTGCCTGCTCTCCGTCTTGATCCTTGCCATTTCTGTAGAGATGAACCACCCTAGAGAAGGGGGAGCGGTACCATCCCACCTCCATGCCCGTAGCATTCTTCCCAGGAGATATGCGACATGGCAATTCCACTTCATCCCCGACCAGAGCCCGGATGGGGTGTCTTGGTCCTATCACTCTGAACTGCCCTGTTCAAGACACCAAAAGGAAGAGACTGAAGGTCACAGCGAACCTTGACAAGCAAGCCTGTATTGGGAAGGGCTAGTTCAAAACAGGGAAGAAAGAATGCACTCAACTTTTAAAAGGAATTTTAGAGTCAGGGAGGAATTCAACTTTTCTTCTCTTCTTTCTTTCTTTCTTTCTTCCTTTCTTTTTTTTTTTTTTTTTGAGACAGTCTTACTCTGTTGCCCAGGCTGGAGTGCAGTGGCTAAATCTTGGCTCACTGTAACCTCTGCCTCCCAGGTTCAAGCAGTTCTCCTGTCTCAGTCTTCCGAGTAGCTGGGATTACAAGTGCCTGCCAACACGCCCGGGTAATTTTTATAAAGATGATGTTTCACCCTGTTGGCCAGGCTGGTCTTGAACTCCTAATCTTAGGTGATCCGCCTGCGTTGGCCTCCCAAAGCGCTGGGATTATAGGTGTGAGCCACCACACCTGGCCTCAATTTTTCTTTTTGAGGAAAAAAAAAAGTCTCTGGTTATAGAGATACTGTGAGTGTCCTGGACAGAGCATTCTAGCAATCCTCTCATCTTGGCATCTGCCCATCTTCTTGCCAACTCTGACTCTTTAGTCCAGCCTTTAGGTTCCCTCTTGGAATGTGGTTCAACAAGGTTTAATTATCCCATGGGCATCCCAGTTATGACTTGACCAAATTGCTGCCTATTCTACCCTTAGAGGTTTTGCTTTTGACACTCCATCCGCTTTTAATTGTCTCTCGCCACTTCTAATCATTCAGTCCTTGTTCATACCATTTCTTAAATTGTCCTCTGAGATCTCCCACACTGGGGATGGCTCTATTTCACTCTTCCTTCCCCTGTATCTTCCATCTCACTGTAGCTCCTGGACCCTGTCCCTAACAAGTTTCATGTTTTTTCTTTGTGGACATGTTTCTCAAGTCAGACTCCAAGCTACTAAGAAATAAGGCTGCTTTCTCCCCTAGACCTGGAGAGTGGATGCACGGGACCTCTGTCAGTCAGGTGGCTCCCTGAGGACAGGAATATTTCTGTTTATTTCTCCTTTATGAAAACTTACTAATACCTGATTATGCAGAGCAAACCCTCAAACATGACAAGATATTATAATTCCACAAACATTTATTGAGATTTACTGTGAACAGGCACTGCTAAGCATGTTACATATCTCATCTCATGTAATCCTGATGAGAACTCCAAGAGGTTGTAATTATTTTATCTCAATTTGAAATGTGAAAAGACAGGCTGGAAAGACAGGTAAGAACTAGCTCAAGGAAGGACTTGAGTTAGTCACATTAAAGAGTCTGGGCCAGATGCAGTGGCTCACGCCTGTAATCCCAGCACTTTGGGAGGCTGAAGAGGGCAGATCACTTGAGGTCAGGAGTTTGAGACCAATCTGGTCAACATGGTGAAACCCCATGTCTACTAAAAATACAAAAATAGCCAGGCGTGGTGGCAGGCGTCCGTAATCCCAGCTATTCGGGAGGCTGAGGCAGGAGATTTACTTGAACCCAGGAGGCAGAGGTTGCAGTGAGCTGAGATTGAGCTACTGCACTCCAGCCTGGGCAACAGAGGGAGACCCTGTCTCACAAAAAATAGAGTCTGGACTCTATCGTGAAGGCTGTAAGAACCCACAGAAGGTTTCTGAGGAAGGGAGCCTTGTCAGCTAGTCTATGCTTCCGAAAGATAATATAGCAACTTGAGGATGATTGAAGGAGCTAAGTCCCATGAAACTGTCTTTCTGTTCGCAGGGTCTCCCCAGGGCAGGAAAAGACCGTCTTACCTGCATAGCTGGAAGACACATGGAGGAGAAGCAGGAGGAAGGAGCAGAGGCAGCTGGGCAGAGAGGGTCTCGATAAGCTTGCCATCTTCCACTGTTCCTGGGGACAGAGAGCCCCCACTGCAGGGTCAGGCCAAGCAGAGGCCCTTGGGGTGCATGTCCCCTTGCTGCTGAAAAGCCCGAGGGAAGATCTGGGCGGGCAGTGTGCCTGGGCCCTGCCTCCACTCTGGGCAGTGCTGCAGCTGTGCCCGTAGGAACAGCCCCACGTCACCCTTGCCAGGCACTCACACAAAAGGGCTACAGACTGAGGGGATGACCAGAGTTTGCCTTCCCCATCCCCTCAGAGCAATGGAGCAGAGGCTGCCTGGTACTGGGCTTTCCTCCCCCACTCCTTCCTGGAGATCCAACCTCTGAAGTGTTTTCTAGGGGCTAATCAGTGGGGAAGGATCACTTACAGGACCTCAGGAAGAGGTTTGTTCATGGATCATGTAAGATTCCTCCAATCCACCCAGCCCTACCAACTAATCAAAAGGGAGGAATTATTATTGATTCTTAAAAAAGGAAATACAACTTAGATTTTTTATTCCTATTTCTGTTGTCTCATAACTGTCATCACCAGACCATTCTTTTTGATGTCTAACCTCCCTTTTTCCTACCGCAAATCCCAGCTGCCTTCGGTATATTTGTATATGTGATGGATCACTTGGGATTTGTTAGTTTCTTGTCCCCAAAGCATGTTTTTAGGAAAGTCGTGAGTTGAGTATCAGGAGTGCTCAGAGAGGCAAGGTTGGAGGAAGGGAGCCAGCAAGGGCAGCAATTAACTGTGTCAGTCAACGTAGGCAGCAGGGACAGAGCCAGGATACAGGACACCCTCTCCAGCCTTCACCTCGCTTGCCAGTTTCCTCAGTGTCATGGGGGAGAGTAAGATCTGGAATGGAAAATGACCTTTCTGTCACCTCTGGGCTCAGCTGAGAACTGCAAGGGTGAGACCAGCACTGGTACTGGATTCCAAAAATATACTTCTTCAAAAATAATCTTAAGGCAAGTATGCTTCATCAAATAAGAAGAAAGACTCAATTTAGAGCCATGCTGTCCAATGCAGCAATCACTACCTGCAAGTGGCCACTTAAAATTGATTACAATTAAATAAAATTAAAAATTTGGTTCCATGATTATGCTAGCCATCTTTCAAATGCTCAATAACACTACAGTTGTTGGTTATCTCATCAGACAACACAAATATAGAACATTTCCAGCATCACAAAACATTGTATTGGGCAACCCCAAAGTTTATATTGGGCAGCAAGAGGTAGAAACACAGCTGAGACATGCATTTCTGATTTTGTACGAGACAGGCATAAGAAGTTAGAAGGACAGATTCTGGTCAGCTGAGTTTGGGAAGTGCTTATTCTTTCACCCTACAAGGAAGCTAGCATTTGGGAACAAGCAATATTTGGCTACTCTGGTGCTGTATGGTTGAAAGTCAAGATTGGTGGGTTGAATCCCATGAAAAAAGTGGCCGCTGTGGATCCCTGGCTTTTTACCAAGTGGAGATTTTCTCCTTCAAAAACCTAAAATATCCTGGGATGCTCTTTCTCCCTGATGCATATTCAGGTAGAAGAATTATGCACAAGATGCTTGTGGGCAGGGTTAGGGGTCATTAGGGTGTGTGCAATTGTCTAGCACCAAGCAAGCTGTCAAAAGCTGGATGGGAGATCAGAATGAGGATGGAGGCATGTGGGAGCAGAGAGGGTCAGGAGCCAGCCGGTCACAGTCACTTTGGAGAAATCACAGCATCTCTGAAAACAACGACAAAAAACTAATCACCTTACTGAGATCTTCTGTGTGTCACCATTCTAAGTGGTTTACTTGCATAAATGCCTTTAATCCTCACAATAACAAAACAAATATTAAAGTATTATCACTCATGTCTTACAGATGAGAAAAAGGAGATACAAAAGAGGTAAAAGAATTTGATAAAGTCTCACTACTGGGGAGTGGCGGAGCTGGGATTTCAAGCCAGGCTTTCTAGTCCTAGAACTGGCTCTTGTAACCACCACAATATAAGGCCTCTGCTGAGCTCAACTTATTTATTTCCATGCCTTCAACTGCCTCAAATCTCCTGAAATGGGAGGACTCCTGGAGCTGTGAGAGCAGTCATTTGGCTGACATGGTCTTTGGGCAAAGGTGATGTGTCCAAGAAGTGAAACCACCCTGTATCACCGTGGGCTGTTCATTTCTTTCAGCACTTACATGTTATTTATTTATTTATTTTTTTTGAAATGGAATCTCGCTCTGTTGCCCAGGCTGAGGAGCGGTGGTGCAGTCTTGGCTCACTGCAACCTCTGCCTCCTGGGTTCAAGTGATTCTCCTGCCTCAGCCTCCCCAGTAGCTGGGACTACAGGTGCACGCCACCACGCCAGCTAATTTTTGTATTTTTAGTAGGTATGGGGTTTCATCGTATTGGTCAGGCTAGTCTTGAACTCCTGATCTTGTGATTCACCAACCTTGGCCTCCCAAAGTGCTGGGATTACAGGTGTGAGCCACGGCACTCAGCCTTTAAATGTTATTTTAATTGATTTTGTATAGCATATGTTATGTGATCTTGCAAGTATTCTTTTTTCTTTTTCTTTTGAGACAGTGTCTATCTCTGTCACATAGGCTGGAGAGCAGTGGCATGATCAGGGCCTACTGCAGCCTTGACCTCCCAGGTTCAAGCGATTCTTATACCTCAACCTCTCAAGTAGCTGAAACTACAGGTATGTGCCACCATGCCTTGCTAAATTGAAACTTTTTCTTTTCTTCTTTAGAGATGGGGTCTTGCTGTGTTGCATAGGCTGGTCTCAAACTCCTGGACTCAAGTGATCCTCCCATCTCAGCCTCCTGAAGCGTTGGGATTACAGGCTGAGCCACCATACCCAGCTCAGTTTACTTCCAGTGTTGCTGTTCTCAATAATTTCAACTTAATCTGCAATCTGCATCTCTCACCATGTCCAGTGACAGACCATGTACACAGTAATATATTCAAAGTGACACACCGAATACAATGAAAGTGTGGTAATTTTTTAAATATGCTTTCCATATGTGAAATAGTAAGCACCCAATAAATGGTAGCTTTCCTACATAGAAAATCAGCAACAGTACTGTATAAGCTTTTCCAGATAATGTGTCAAATATATATCTTTGCATTATTTATCTGTTATCAGAAGTGATAATAGACACACTGCTCTAATTCCTATTGTCCACTTAATGCATAATTCCACATTAATATATAACATAGCTTTTTTGTACTTTTGAAAATTGATTCTTAGCTGGGCATGATGACATGTGCCTGTTGAGCCCAGGAGAGAGAGGTTGCCGTGAGCTCTGATCGTGCCACTGCACTCCAGCCTGTGCGACAGAGTGAGACCCTATCTCAAAAAAATTAAAACAATAAAAATTGATTCTTATTAGGTAACACTTTGAAAATCTCAGCCATTCAAAGCCAATCTGTATTTTCTTTAAAGCCTTCCATATTTGTATATACGCCACTAGAGGGCGCTCCATGAAAGTCCCTGCCTGTGAAGACTGACGGTAGCGCTCACACATCCTTCCCCCTCTCTCCTCCCACCTGTTTTACATAAATGGTAACAATTTATCTTGAAGTTTTTTCCCTATTAGTACCTAAATAAAACCCTTGTTATTTTTATACAGCTTACAATATTTTATTGCATGAATATAATATAGTTATTTAAATAGCTTCCCAAGACATTTAGGCTGTTGCAGTTTTTTAAATATCTATTTTTACTAGGCTGAAGCAAAAATGTACCCAATTAATTTAAATTAATCCATAATTAAATGCAAGTCCTATGTGTCATACTTTATATTAGGCCCTGATTATAAAAGATGGATTCTTGGCCGGGCGTGGTGGCTCACGCCTGTAATCCAAGCACTTTGGAGGCCAAGGTGGGCGGATCACCAGAGGTCGGGAGTTCAAGACCAGCCTGACCAACATGGTGAAACCCCGTCTTAAAAAAAAAAAAAAGAAGAAGATGGATTCTTGCCTTCATGAGTTATATATTCTAGTTGTATTGCAGCCGTTACCTAAAGGCACAAATTGATAAATGTGAGGGCATCATTTTCAACCTTTTCCCTTTTACATGTAATTTGGCAATGAATATCAGTCTACTAAGGTCAGCTCCTTTTTTTTTTTTTTTTTTTTTTTTTGACAGAGTCTTGCTGTGTTGCCCAGGCTGGAGTGCGATGGCACCATCTTGGCTCACTGCAACCTCCAGCTCCCAGGTTCAAGCAATCTTTCTGTCTCAGCCTCCGGAGTAGCTGGGATTATAGGCAGTTGCCACCATGCCCCACTATTTTTTTTTTTTTTTTGGGACGGAGCCTCACTTGGTCATCCAGGCGGGAGTGCAGTGGCAGGATCTCAGCTCACTACAACTTCTGCCTCCTAGGTTCAAGCGATTCTTCTGCCCTAGCCTCTTGAGTAGCGGGATTACAGGCACATGCCACCGCGCCCAGCTAACTTTTGTATTTTTAGTAGAGATGGGGTTTCACCATGTTGGCCAGGCTGGTTGTGAACTTCTGACCTCGTGAGCCTCCTGCCTCAGCCTCCCCAAGTGCTGGGATAACAGGCACGAGCCACTGCGCCTGGCCAGCCAGCTACATATTTTGAGGGGCAAAATGAGGGGCTACTGAAACCTTGTTCAATAGCAGGAAAATGCCAGGTGCAGTGGCTCATGCAAGGTAGGAATCCCATCACTTTGGAAGAACTAGTTTGGAGGATTGCTTGAGCCCAGGAGCTGGAGTCCAGCCTGGGCAACATAGTGAGACCCCCATCTCTAGTTAAATAAATAGATTAAAAAATAATAAAATAGCAGAAAAAAAGGCTTTTCCTTTTTTCCTATGCTTCCACTGTCAACCTATCATATGGGTTTTTTTTTTTCTTTCTTCCTTTTTCTATTTAATGTCACACTCCTTCAGGCACAAGAAAACCTGGGAGTAAGTGCAGATCTTCACAAGTGCCTACGTCCATGCCTTCCTTCAGCACGGGAGGTGTGTATGGCTGGCTCCTCCCTTCCTTTCCGCTGTGCCCAGGCTTCTGTTGGGAGTGAGCCTGCACAGAAGGTGGTGGAACAGGCAGCTGAAAACCAGTCCTGGGAGGAAAGGGGAGCAGGACCTCGCTTGAACTGAGGCTCCAAAAGTCTCCAGCCTGATGTTCTGCATTCTCATCGGACTTTATTATGAGATTCGAATTGAAAGATAAAATTATTAAGAATTTCAACACAGCAACCACAGAGCTTTAGAACCAAAATACAGTATCCCCTTCTAAGCATGGGGTCCTTGGGTGACTGCCCTGGTCACACAAGGACCCAGGAAGTTCACTCTGCTTTATACACAGATAGAATAGTTTGTTCAGAGAGCAGGTATATTTGTAATTTTAATAAATATTGATAAATTGTCCTGCACAAAGTTGTATACTTCACTATACCCTGGCTTTCTCCCTAGTGAGTGGGGGGATAATATCATCCACTTCATCAGGGCTGTCATGAGAATTCCATGAATGAGTCCCTGTGAACTGTGAATTCTACACAGTAATCCCTCAGTAAGTGCAGTCATTAGCTCTCATATGCAGTGATTTTTTTTTTCTGGAACTCCCTCTAGTGGCATAAATATAAAGAGGAGTTTCACATTTTCTACTTTTGTGGCACGATTTCTCCTAATATGTGTATGTAATTGGTCTAGATGCCCGGCGCGGTGGCTCAAGCCTGTAATCCGAGCACTTTGGGAGGCCCAGTCGGGCGGATCACTAGGTCAGGATTTCCAGACTAGCCTGACCGACAAGGTGAAACCCTGTATCTACCAAAAATACAAAAAAAATTAGCCAGGTGTGGTGGTGTGCGCCTGTAATCCCAGCTATTGGAGAAGCTGAGGCAGGAGAATCGCTTGAACCCGGGAGGCAGAGGTTGCAGTGAGCCGAGAAAGCACCACTGAAATCCAGCCTGGGGAACAAAGCAAGACTCCATCTAAAAAAAAAAAAAAAAATTTTTTTTTTTTTTGGTCTAGATAGTCCACTGAGGCTCAATTGACTGATAGACTATAAAATGTCTAATTTATATCCGCTTAGCCAGATGCTTCCTAGGTAGGTCAGAGAAATGAGAACACAGATTCCAATCAATGTGAGGCAGTTCCCAGCAAATGGGAGCTTGTAGCATGTGTGAGCATGGATGCTATGGTGAAGCCAAAGGCTGCTCTTTCATACTGGTTTATTTCTTTTTCATTCTTTTTTTTGAAACGGAATCTCACTCTGTCGCCCAGGCTGGAGTGCAGTGACACGATCTTGGCTCACTGCAACCTCCACCTCCCCACCTTCTGGGTTCAAGCAATTCTCTGCCTCAGCCTCCTGAGTAGCTAGGATTACAGGCACGCGCCACCACGCCCAACTAATTTTTGTATTTTTAGTAGAGATGGGGTTTCACCATGTTGGTCAGGCTGGTTTTGAACTCCTGACCTGGTGATCTGCCCACCTTGACCTCCCAAAGTGCTAGGATTATAGAAGTGAGCCATCACACCCAGCCCATACTGGTTTATTTCTATAAGTAACACATACAGTGTACAAAATTAGAAAGGATATGAAAAAATGTATAGAACAAAAAACTAATGATATTTTGCCAAAGGTTTAAATTTTATCTATCAACATTTTTTTCCATTTTTGCATATTCCTTATTATTATTCTGAGATTCTCCAAGATTTTTATCTCTCTCTCTCTCTCTCTCTTTTTTTTTTTGAAATGGAGTCTTACTTTGTCACCCTGCTGAAATGCAGTGGTGCGATCTGGGCTCACTGCAACCTCCGCCTCCTGGGTTCAAGCGATGCTCCTGCCTCAGCTTCCTGAGTAGCTGTGACTAGAGGCACGCACCACCATGCCCAGCTAATTTTTGTATTTTTAGTAGAGATGGGGTTTCATCATCTTGGCTAGGATGGTCTCGATCTCTTGACCTTGTGATCCACCCGCCTCAGCCTCCCAAAGTGCTGGGATTACAGGTTGAGCTACTGTGGCCAGACTATTTTTATCTCTTAAAAGGAAAAATGGCTGGGTGGGTGGCTCAGGCCTGTAATCTGAGCACTTTGGGAGGCCAAGGCAGGTGGATCACCTGAGGTCAGGAATTCGAGACCAGCCTGACCAACATGATGAAACCTCATCCTACTAAAAATACAAAAATTAGCTGGGTGTGGTGGCATGCGCCTGTAATACCAGCTACTTAGGAGGCTGAGGCAGAAGAATAGCTAGAACCCAGGAGGCAGAGGTTGCAGTGAGTGAAGATCGCGCCATTGCACTCCAACCTGGGTGACGGATCGAGACTCTGTCTCAAAAAAAAAAAAAAAAAAAAATGAAAAACATTCAGCTAAGTGAGTCAGGCACTGAGGCTTGCTTATTCCCCTCATCCTCTCACCAAATGGGAATGGGTTTGTGCAATTTTACCCAAAATGTTATGGGTTGTCCTGTGGAAGAGGCTTTGGGCTGTTCTGTAGGTCCCCGTCGGGCAGAATAGTTGGGTGCAAGACCCTGAAGGCAGATTTCAGCTCCAAAGAAATAATTTCTCCTCCTTCAGAGCTGTCCAACCGTGGTGGGAATCAGTGGGAACTGGAGGAGTGAGTCTCCCATTCCTGGATGTTCTGGCCAATGTAGAACTGGAGGTTAAGCCACATTATTATTATTATTATTATTTTTCCTTTTTGTTTGTTTTGAGACAGAGTCTCACTCTGTCGCCCAGGCTGGAGTACAATGGCACAGTCTCGGCTCACTGCAACCTCTACCTCCCGGGTTCAAGCGTGTCTCCTGCCTCAGCATCCCAAGTAACTGGGATTACAGGTGCACACCACCACCACCGGCTTATTTTTGTATTTTTAGTAGAGATGGGGTTTCACCATGTTAGCCAGGCTGGTCTTGAACTCCTGACCTTGTGATCCACCCGCCTCAGCTTCTCAAAGTGCTGAGATTACAGGCATAAGCCACCGCGCCCGACCGACCACATTATCGTAACATTTTTGCCTTTGATATAAGAACATAAATTTTCCTTCCCCATCTTCTCCCGCCTTTCCTGGCCTCCTTTCCATTTCTCTGGCAGCTTCACTTTTTGGCACCTAGTTGCAGGATCTTTCCCGGTAAGGACCAGGAAGCTCTCCCAATCGGCCCCGCAACAGATGACGTCACGGCTTCACCACCGAGAATTGGTTGCCAGGAGCCTTTGGGGGCGGAGAATAAGGCGCCGCTTACAAACAGGTCAAAGAGAAGTGCTTCCGAGCGGCGCCATGACACCAGGTTCCTACAGGAACAGAGCCTACAGAGCCTTTCTTGCCTTTCGCCTCAGACCCACTGCTTTTCCTCCGCTGTCCGCTTCTTTTATCTGCTTTAACCCGGCCTCGGCTAGAGAAGCCTGAAGCCTATAATGTTGCTCGGCTGTTGCTCAGCAGAAGAAAGACCGAGGTGGCCAGTTGCCAAACTGTGAGCCAGTCCCTGTGAGCACCCACCTGGTGATGGTCCTTCTGTCATACGTAGTCACTGCGACGCCAGGAAAGCGCGGTGGTGGCCATTTTGGAATTGGGCAACTTTCACTTCGCCAATCATCTTGGGGCCTGACCATCACAGTACTTTTTTTTTTTTTTCTTCTCCTGGCAGAGAACACTATATGTAGGGATAATTATGTAGTCTAGAATTTCTGGAGCTGTTTCAGGACTCATAATATCCTCATTCCAGAATATGAAGATATAGAAGTTTGGAACACTCAGATGCTAATTCAGCGCCAGTGTTTCCTAGCTGATTGAGGAACACGTTTGACTCTAGTCTATGGTCCTGTGGAAAGACCTGTGACCCTAGGCAGAGAGCTTAAAGAAACCTCAATTTACTTAACTGTAAAGTGTTAATTTTGCCGCTCACCTCGTGGTGCTGACAAGGTACACAAAGTGCTTAGGCCTGTGTGTGGCTACCCCCCAAACATAACACCTCTTGTACAGCACTTATGCATAGAATGCTAGCCAATGAAGCAGGACTTGGTCTTATTTTCCCTGTACCCTCCTGGGCATTGAACAGTGAGGGCTACATAATAGAATAAGTTTGCTGAAAGAGCGAATGACAAAGAATCCCTGCCTGTAGGTCTTTGGCCTTTGAATTCTATTCTCTTTTAGGCTTTGGGCTCGCCCTCAGGCATCTTCTTGCTATTCTAACCCCTCTAGGACGATAATTACACTTTTACTTGCTCTAGGCCACAGCAGTCTGTTAACTAAGTTATTAGTATTTTTTATTAGTACTTTTGACCCTTTTTTTTGATGCATGGTTTCACTCTTGGAGTGCAGTGGCGTGATCTCGGCGCACTGCAACCTCTGCCTCCCAGGTTAAAGCGATTCTCCTGCTTCAGTCTCCTGAGTAGCTGGGATTACAGATCCCTGCCATCATGCCTGGCTAATCTTTGTATTTTTAGTAGAGACGAGGTTTCATCATGTTGGCCAGGCTGGTCTTGAATTCCTGATCTCAAGTGATCTGCCCACCTTGGCCTCTCAGAGTGCTAGGACTACAGGCATGAGCCACCGCGCCTGGGCTGGAAGATTTTTAATATGCTTCTTGAAACTGTCGGTTCAGGTATTGACTTACTAACACCACAAAAGCTGAACCAGTTCAGTTAGTCTGTTAATACTATTCCCTCAGAGAAGGAGGAGAACTTTGTAAGGAGGTAGTAAACCATAAAGAGACGGGGTCCTTAAAAGTGAGAGTGGACTTGAATGTGGATATGTGTGTGTCTAGGGGTGAGGTGGCATAGACGTGGGTGTGGTGGTTTTGAGCTGGTTATTGTTAGCCTTCAGGAGTGGCCATGAGACATGAAAGGGATTTCAAGTAGCCCAGCACAGCTTTCTGCCTAACTGGGGTTTACCAGGACCACACACTATTGCATTCAAATCTGGGCAAGGAAACTGCCTCAAGGTTTACCCAAAATGGAGAATTTACTTTTTATTTCGTACAACACCTGATGTATTTTCACAGTAAGCATGTGGCCTTTATAATAATTTTTTGTTTGTTTAGGTTACAACCAAACACACCTGAAAAAACATTTGCTTCTTAGAAATGCTCCATTTCTGAAGGGACCTAAGTTTGCCTTGTAACTAGTACCATCTAATGGTCAAACTGAGCTATTGCGCTGAGGTAGGACACAGCTAAAGGAAGACAGGCATGTGGGAAGTTCAGCAGGGGTATGCTGTGGAATGGGGGAGAGAACTCTGTGGATGACGTACCAACATCACGGGCTGAAGTTGTATAGAGTTTATTCTTTTTTTTTTTTTTTTTTTTGAGACTGTGTCTCGCTCTGTCGCCCAGGCTGGAGTGCAGTGGTTCGATCTCAGCTCACTGCAACCTCCACCCCTCACCCCCCGAACCCGGGTTCAAGCAATTCTTCTCCTTTAGCCTCCCCAGTAGCTGTGACTCCAGGTGCCTTCCACCACGCTTTGCTAATTTTTGTATTTTTCAGTAGAGACAGAGTTTCACCAGAGATGGGGTTTTGCTGAGTTGGCCAGGCCAGTCTCGAACTCCTGACCTTGTGATTGGCCCGCCTCTGCCTCCCAAAGTGCTGGGATTTCAGGCTAGAGTTTATTCTTACTGAAACAGTAATCCAGAGATTAACTCACATCTAATGTGGTATAGCACACCAACACTTTAATGCCAGCCACTGGAGAAAAAGTGTATTCCTGTAACATTTTCATTCTGAAACCATTTGTCTATGATTGTATTTGTTTCTCACGGTAGTATGTGAGATAAGGAGATCAGATAGTTTTATTCCTGTTTTGCAGATGATGAAATTGAGGCCAGATGGGTTGTGATGGGCTCAAGGTCAGTCAGGTGATTGTCAGGGCAAGACCAGACTGGCATTCTTTTTCAAGTGTTTCTGTTGCAGTTGGGGGCAGAGATATGCAAGTGTAACTTTTATTAATATAAAATAGATGCTTTATTGGGAAACATGAAGTAGTGGTTCTCTGAGTTCTTTGAACCATATCTTAGCCTTTGTTTGTTTGTTTGTTTGTTTGAGACGGAGTTTTACTCTTGTCTCCCAGGCTGGAGCCCAATGGCGCAATCTTGGCTCAGTGCAACCTCCCCCTCCTGGGTTCAAGTGATTCTCCTGCCCAGCCTCCCAAGTAGCGAAATTACAGGCATTTGCCACCACGCCCAGCTAATTTTTGTATATTTAGTAGATATGAGGTTTCACCATGTTGACCAGGCTGGTCTTGAATTCCTGACCTCAGGTGATCCTCCTGCTTTGGCCTCCCAAAGTTCTGGAATTACGGGTGTGAGCCACTCACTGCACCTGGTCCCCAGACATTTTGTTTTATACAATTTTTTATTTGCCTCAATCTGAACTCTATGTTTGGAGAGGTGATTTTCAGCAACAAAGCTAAATTTATGTATAATTTGTTTCTTTTTTTTTTTTAATTAACCAAACATGGTTTAACTTGTAACTTTTCTTCTAAAGTCAGCATCCTGTGTATGTGAATAATTCCACTCCAAAGTAAGGAAACTAAGGATATTTTAATTACTGCTCACAACAAATATGTGTATCTGTTCTGATTTTTAAATAATAAAGATGGAGCATGACTTTCTTCTTCTCTTTCTGTATTCCAGTTTTAAAATCACTGGCTTGGCACAGTGGCTCATGTCTGTAATCCCAGCATCCTGGGAGGTCGAGGCAGGTGCACCACCACCTCTAAGCCAGGAGTTTGAGACCAGCCTGGCCAATATGGCAAAACCCTGTTTCTATCAAAAATACACAAAAGTAGCTGAGCATGGTGGTGTGCATCTGTAGTCCCAGCTACTTGGGAGGCTGAGATGAGAGGATTGCTTGAGCAAGAGCCCATCTCAAAAAAAAAAAAAGAAAAGAAAAAAAAAATCACCATACCACACTGTAGGAGCTATGAAGGTTGATATCACGCTTAGCTCATGTGTGTGATCCCAAAGTGCCCTATTCCATAAATATTTATTGAATAAATAAGAAAAAAACATACAGCCAGACAAGTTTCTGTTGCACACCTGTAATACTTTTAATGGTAGTTATGGAAGGTGACATTAAATAATAATAATATTTTTTGGGCCAGGCATGGTGACTCACACCTGTAATTCTAGTACTTTGGAAGTTGGAGGTGGGAGGACCACTTGAGGTTCAGAGATCAAAACCAGCCTGGCCAACATGGTGAAACCCTGTTTGTATTACAAATACAAAAATTAGCCAGGCATGGTGGCACACGCCTGTAATCCTAGCTACTGTGGAGGCTGAGGCACAAGAATCACTTGAATCCAGGAGGCAGATATTGCGGTGAGCTGAGATTGTGCCACTGCACTCCAACCTGGGTGATATCTATACACACATATGTATACACACACATATATGCACATATATACACGTATATATGTGTGTATATATACATTTATTTTTCTTATGAGCCCCTTAAGAGTAATATCAATATATAGGGAGAAAAAAAACATTAGAAGATCTTTGTTTTTATTTTTTCTTTTCTTTTTTATTTTTTTGTGGGGGGGTGGTGGGGCAGGGACAGGGTCTCACTCTTTTCACTCAGCCGGGAGTGCAGTGGCGAGATCCCGGCTCACTGCAACCTCTGCTTCCCAGGCTCAAGCATCCTCTCACCTCAACCTCCCGAGTAGCTAGGACTGCAGGCATGCATCACTGTGCCCAGCTAATTTTTGTCTTTTTTGAAGAGACAGGGTTTGCCATGTTGCCCAGTATTGTTTTTCTCTTTCTGAGCAGACCTCATGTTTTTGTTTCAGTTTTAGAGACAGTATCTCATTGTGTTGCCCAGGCTGGTCTCAAACTCCCAGGATCAATCAATCCTCCTGCCGTGGCTTCCCAAAGTGCTGGGATTACAGGGATGAGCCACCTCGCCCGGCCCCTGGGTTTTTTTTTTAATGTCAAATGCTATCATTGTTTACCTATGTTTTGCTGCTCTGCTTTATCTAAAAGAGTTCTCTAAATTACATTGTCTATGAAGCTGTCTCATAACTGAAAATAGTAGATATAACAGCATCCTATTCTTTCACTCTGTTTCTCTCCTCTTCTTAATCTCCCCTCCAAGCAAGGAAACATAACCCTCAACTCCCTCTTTGCTCTTCTCCACCCAAAATACATGGAAAAAAAAGAGTATCAATAAGATAGATTATAGATGTATCTCACAATGTGATATAAAATACTCTTGCAAACTATATTTTTAGAAATGGAATAATCTTTACTTAACTAGATAAATCTGAAGTCTAAATTTATTCTATTATAAATCCTTTTGAAATAAAGCAATTCTATCCCTAATTTATATTTATTGACCTCACCTGAAGAAAGATATATTCATTCCCATCCTCCTATAAATTGAAGCCAACCAATCCCCTGGAAAAAAAAAAAGCCAAACGTTTTCCTTCCTTCCTTCCTTTATTCCTTCCTTCCTCCCTTTCCTCTTTCTTTTCTCTTTCTCTCTTTCTCTTTCTTTCTTTCTTTTTTTTTTTAGAAAAAGAGAGAAAAGGAGAAAGAAAGAAAGAAACAGCAAAAGAAAGAAAAAAAAGAATGAAAAAGAGAAAGAAAGAGGAAGAGAAAGAGGGAGAGAGAATGGGATTCTTGTTTTATTGCCCAGGCTAGAATACAGTCTAAAAATGGGTATTAAAAACCTCTTTTATGCCAATAATTGTGCTTAACAATGGAGACAGGAAGGAATAGGGGGTGAAAATAACAAATAAGCAGCCAACCAATATTTTATTTAAACCTGTGAAATG
>PVKP010016571.1:0-47894 GCA_004027715.1 Plecturocebus donacophilus
TTTTTCCTTTCCTTTTTCCTTTCCTTTTTCCTTTCCTTTTTCCTTTCCTTTTTCCTTTCCTTTTTCCTTTCCTTTTTCCTTTCCTTTCCTTTCCTTTCCTTTCCTTTCCTTTCCTTTCCTTTCTTTCGATGAAGTATTGCTGTTACCCAGGCTGGGGTGCAATGGCATGATATCGGCCAACTGCAACCTTCACCTACCAGGTTCAAGCACTTCTCCTGATTCAGCCTCCTGAGTAGCTGGGATTATAGGTGCGCGCCAACATGCCCAGCTAATTTTCATATTTTTTTAGTAGAGACAGGGTTTCACCGTGTTGGCCAGGCTGGTCTTGAACTCCTGACTTCCAGTTATCCACCTGCCTTGGCCTTCCAAAGTGCTGGAATTACAGGCATGAGCCACTGCACCCAGCTTCAACATTTTTTTCTTACAGTGTTTTATATTCAGAAGACTCAGTGTCTCACCATGGTCCAATGTATTTTTGTTACCTCGAAAAGTACTTTTTTTGTGGGAACAGAAGCATTCTTTCATGCATTTTTATGCTCTTTAGGAAGGCTCAGATATATAGACATTTTAGAGCTTGTTTAATAAAAATTTTGGTGGTAGGACACAGAGTAGCAGTTCCTCCTTTTATTCAAAGTTTTTCAAAAATATAGAATGAATTGTTTTTCCCTCCAGATATATAATTTTGTAATTATTGTGTTTCTGACATGTATTTAAAATCATAAAAATCATAAATATTTACTCATTGCCGGCATTCATTCTTTCAAATGAATAATTACTGAATATGTAAATGCCAGGCACTAATCAATGTGCTAGGGATACAGTAGTGAATAACAGATAAATGTATAAGCAAGATGATCTGAGCTAATTGTGTTACCAAGATAATAAGTTAATATAAAATAAGTTTGGCTTAGTCAAGGAAGGATTACTTTAGATTATGTGGACCTCTGAGCAGAACGACCTTAGTGCCAGCAGCTGGGAGAGGAAAAGGAGTCAGCCATGTGATAATTTGAAGGTGGGGAGACATGTGGAAAGGACCATGGCAAGAACACAGAACAGAGGTCGGCGTGGCTGGAGTCCAGGCTAGGCAGGGAAGTGTGGTAGAGAAACAGAATTCCTGTGTACATGGACAAAACACTTACACTCTCATTATTATCCAGAGCCTTTTAAATAGGAAACTATTATATCATATCTAATTGCTTCCAAATAGAATTAGAAAATGAAGAAGCAGGGAGGTTAGTCAGGCTGCTAAATGAAGTGCACTCACCTAGTTGGTGCCAGTCCTGATTATTAACAATTTAATATTTTTCCTGTTGAGACCCATTGAAGACCTAGAAAAGAGAAGCATAAATAAAATATATGTTGGTAACATGTATGTAGGGAACACAAACAGAATATCCTGTAGAGCATACATAAAGCCATACAGAAAATACAAAAACACTTTGATGTATAAAACTTGACATATAACCCTTCCATACTCTCTCGTGGAAGCCTGTCTTCCCCTCCTAAACTCCATCACTCTCTATTCCCTTCCACTCAGTGTGGAAGCTGCTTTCTCCTGGATTCCATCTTTCTGGATTCTGTCACTCAGTGTGAGAGTTAGCTGTTTTATTCTCTCTCCTTCTCCGGTTTTTCTCTCTCTCTCTAAATAAATCACTTTCTACAAAAAAACAAACAAAAAAAAACTTGACATATGATGCTCTTCATAATAGTGATGAATTCGATGATTTAGTCTTCTCTGTAAAATCTTGGCTAGAATTACTGGACTTTCTTTTTGTTAACCCCATTCCAGAAAATTCCTTAAACCAAATAAATATTTCCTTGCACATTCTTTCCAAAATAGGGATCATAGCATTTTTTTTTCTTGGTTAGAAGTAGTAAAGGGCAGCAAGTGATAAATTCTGGGTTTTAGACTGAGCGTTGTGACTCACTGATTAATTTCTGACCCCCATTTCCACTTCTTTAAAATATGGAGCTAGAATCTGTGGTGGACACTGTGCTGCCCACTCAGATACCACTTTGTGGAAGACTTGATACCCTGCTGCTGAGAGTGTGGTGGGCAGACAGCCCTCATGTGCTAGCCCCTTCACAAATCACCTCAGCTGCAGGCAGACCCTCTTCAAGGCCCTAGGCTTGGTGGGGCTACCCACATTCAGTGAACAGATTGATTGGGAGGAGAGGGAAGTCAAAAACCTGGTCATTTCAGCCCAATTAAGCCCAACTGGAGGGGACCATTCTAGCTCAGGAGCTGCTGTGGAGTCAGCTGAGGCTGTCCTAAGCCTTGTTTTGTCAACTCCACCTCTCCTGCCCACTCCTGCTTCCTTTCCTGTCCCTTCCCCTTCACAGTTGTTGATCCTAGAGGCATTTATTAATAAGCATCCTGCATGCTAAGCTCTGCTTTCTGGAGAACCTGATCTGCAGAAGAATCATAATTTTTTAGATCCCAATTTAGACATCAGTTGCACAGAGTCTCTTTTATTCGTCTTCTCATCATTTTCTTTGTCTTGGTCACTTCTCATCTTTTCTCCTTAAATCTTCAACCCAGATCACAAACACAGCATTTAGAAGCCTTCAAAGTAAAAGATCAGTTAAGAGAAGCCTGAAAGGTATGTGGAAGTCAAAAGGAACATAAATTTTCTTTTCTTTTCTCTTTTCTTTTCTCCTTCCTTCCTTCCCTCCCTCCCTCCCTTCCTTGCTTCCTTGCTTCCTTCCTTTCTTTTCTTCCTCCCTCCCTCCCCCCCCCTCTTTCTTTCTTTTGCCTCAAATAAAGGAGGTTTATTTGTTGACTTCATCACAGGCAGCCTGAGAGTAATGAGCAAGCAAATGGATTTGGAAATCAAATATAATCACAGAGATGTGAACGAAGCAATGAAATGAGAAGCTCCAAAATGGGAAATTAGGATTTACCAAGTAAATGTAATCAACAACAGGAAAGCAGCACTTAAAATATTATGATATCGCATGTTATAGTCTTCCATATATAGCATTTTGGAATCATATGTTAACTATTTAATTCATCACTTAATAAATTTTGTTTGAACACATCTGCTGTTTTCTTCACATCCTTAAAAGTTTACTTCCAGTTCTGTCCTGGGGAGATTCTGTTGCTGAGTAGCCTTTGGAAATGTGTAGCGTAATGTACAGATATTAAAAGGAAGGAAGATGCTATTGGCAGCTAAAGATACTAAATGTCTTGTAACGCAGTGAAGAATCCTACAAACTGAAGAATCATCCAGCCCAATATTCCAGATATGTGCTACTGAGAATGACTGGATTAAGTGTAAATGTTCAATTTTCCAAGATTTTATTTTTATTTATATTTTTTTGAGACAGAGTCTTTATCACTCAGGCTAGAGTACAGTGGCACCATCATGGCTCACTGCACCTTAACCTCCCAGGTTCAAGTGATCCTCCCACCTCAGTCTCCCGAGTAGCTGGGACTACAGGCACACATCACCACACCTGGCTAATATTTTGTAGAGGCAGGGTTTCACCATATTGCCCAGGCTGGTCTTGAACTCTTGGTGATCTGCCTGCCTCAGCCTCCCAAAGTCCTGGAATTGAAGATGTGCGCCACCACATCTGGCCTAGATTTTCTTATTCCTTCCCATAATCATGCATTCTCACCTACAGAGCACCCTCTCCACTGCCCCACCACACAGTGGAAATAATCTTCTCACCTCTAAACTTAAATGCTATGTAATTTTTACCTTTCTTTTGGTACTTGCTTTTCTAGTTTGTCTTATGGATGTGTGTCTACATGTCTTAAGTTTCCGATTAAAGTTTAGCTCTTTAAAGGCAAGAGTCTTAGTGTAATAGTATAAATTGGAAGGAAAAGGCATTCTAATAGTCATGGTATTTCTTCCTGGATGCGACTGTAGTTGTGTAAGTAAAGGACTAGCTATTGAATGAAATGACTCTTCTTGAAGGTGATTGTTAAGATGATCAAATTCATCTCTGATAAACTTCTTCTTCAATTAGAAATACACTGTTGTCAGTCAGCTTAGGCTGCCACAACAATATACACAGACTGGTTGGTTGGGACAGTAGAAACTTTTTTTTTTTTTTGAGACAGAGTCCTGCTCTGTCACCCAGGCTGGAATGCAATGGTGCAATCTCGGCTCACTGCAACCTCTGACTTGTGGGTTTAAGCAGTTCTCTCACCTCAGCCTCCCAAACAGCTGGAATTACAGGTGACTGCCCCAATGCCTGGCTAATTTTTTTTGTGTATTTTTAGTAGAGATGGGATTTCTCCATGTTGGCAAGGCTGGTCTCAAACTCGTGACCTCAGGTAATCCACCTGCCTCAGCCTCCCAAAGTGCTTACAGGCTTGAGCCATCATGCCTGGCCAACAGTAAAAACTTATTATCTCATAGTTCTGGAGACCATAAGTTCTAGGTCAATGTGCCAGTATGGTTGGTTTCTGTTGAGGCCTCTCCTCATGGTTGTAGATGGCTACTGTCTTGCTGTGTCTCCTCGTGGCTTTTTTTCTGTGGGAGCACAGAAAAAGAGTGAAAGCTCTGGGTTCTCTTCTCATGAGGACATCTGTTCTGTTGGGTTAGGATCCCACCCTTATGACCTCATTTAACCTTAATTACCTCTTTAAAGGACCTATCTCCAAATGGTCATATTGGGAGTTAGGGCTTCCACATGAATACTGGAGGAATACAGTTTGGTCCATAATATACACCAACTGTCTTTGTATACTAATCCTCATTTTGATAGATTATCATGTAAGAAAAGTTATTCTTAAGTCGAATCATTGACTTGGACCCAGTTTGGAAGTATTATTGTCATCCCTCTTATGGTGCTTCCTTTTTTATCTGGATGACAGGTACCTGTCTCTATCTATGTTTTCTTTCGTCAACTAGAGTATAAGCTCTTTGAATACAAGAATTTTAGTATCCCCCACCACGTTTGGTACTAAGAGTTACTAATTATATATAATGGCATATTTCTCCAATTCTCTTATAGTTAAATTTTAAGGAAATTGTTTACAGCATGGCACACACAATCTCTGATGGAATATAAGTTCAAAATAAATATCAAGACATTAAAATAGCAAGACATTAATACCTGTATGGAAAGTAAAGTGAAACCATACCTAAATCACTTGAAAGGGGAATTGTACTTTGTTGGAGTAATCTAATTGCCAAAAGTTGACACTTTTATCTTGATATTTTGTTTGTTAATTAGTTGTAAAAGACTTTTTTTTGCATTAAATGAACGTTTGTTTTTTAATGTCTTCCTTTGTGTTTTTGGTGTGTTTCAACATGAAGAGCATGGTGATTCCCATGAGGAGAGAATAATAATTTTAGAAATAGGCATATGAGATGCTTAGTTAGTGCTCTGAATAGAAACACTAATAGAGAAAATTTTTATCATTAATAAGGAAATGTTTAAATTTAAGAATCTAAGCTACAACATTGATTTAAAAGAGGCAATAGCCATCTTATAAATAATATATTAATAATAGAAAGTTATTAATAATATGTGGCCTACCAGAATAGAGAATTGTGGGAGACCATAAAAAATTTTATTTAAAGATAATTATGTTACACACACTCACACACGTTTATGCTGAAAAATCATATTGTCAAATGTAATTTCAGTTAAAGAATGTTTTTCTTGATCTCACCATGTTCTCATTTTCTACTATATTGCAATAGTAATATCAATCTATGTAGTTTAAAATTGTTAATGCTATATATGTACAAAGTAGCGCTTTAATTTAGCAAAAGGATATCTAAAATAATGATCAAAACATATTTTTATCAGTCTTTGTCTCCCTTGCTTAAAGAATGATGGGTTCTGATTTTTCATATTTATTATGGTTGTATTAGTCTGTTCTCATACTGCTATAAAGAACTACCTGAGACTGGGTAATTTATGAAGAAAAGAGGTTTAATTGACTCACAGTTCTGCATACTTACAGGAATCATGGGTGGGAGGCCTCAGGAAACTTACAGTCATGGTGGAAGGTGAAGGGGAAGCCGATACATCTTCACAGTGGCGGAGCAGGAGAGAGAGAGAGAGAAGGGGGAGGTGCCACCCACTTTTAAACAACCAGAACTTGTGCGAACAAACTCACTGTCATGAGAACAGCATGGGAAAACCACCCCAATGATGCAGTTCCCTCCTGCCAGGTCCCTCCCTCAGTACATGGGGATTACAATTTCACATGTGATTTGGGTGGGGACACAGAGCCAAACCATATCAATGGTTAAGAATTATATGGTATGATATGGCTTCGCCTATTGTCAAAGAATTCAAATGCTTATTAGGAGAGGAGTGACTGCTTCTCTCTTTAATAGAAAAGCAATTCAAAGTCAGGTTGCCAGTTACAATACACAAACTGAAACAGTTACATTGAGAGAGAAACCATCTTCTTATAGGCTATCCTCTAGCACCAAATAATGTCCACATGATTTTTGACTGAAGGCCATTAGAATGGGATTTTAGCACTGGAAGAATAAAGTTACTTCTTGAGGAGAAACCTATTGCTTTTGTACATTCATTGAAAATTTAGGAAGCATAAATTACATATTTCTGAACATATTGTTTTGTAAGTTTTTTAAAAACTTTGCTTGTTGATATGTGTTGACCCACAAAATAGATTAATGAAGAAACACAGTTTGCTGACCCTTCCCATGTCTTCATTATTGCTGTGTTTCACAAACATACTGGTCTCTTGTGACATATCCTTATTAAAACACGTTAGTTGAGTATATTACCTAAAGCTGCTATTCTTCATAAGCTATACAAAGAAAGCAGGAATTATTCCCTAGTCTGGTATTTGCACGTATTTTCATGATGTAAGAATTAGCAATTGGACTTGCCCCAAAATACAGAACACCAAGATACCTTCCCACAAAATATGTTTTCCAACCTGTAAAAAACACCATGAGTCAAAAAAATGGGTATATGAGCAAGTAGTTTTTGTCTCTTGCAAAAGATAGAATATTTTTAATTGATCTTTTATTTTCTGCTCCTTGATTATACCGTTTATGCAAATAGTGGTTTGCTAACTACAGTGTAAAGGTCGCCATCTATTGAACATAAGTAATTACTACACTTCAGTTTCTTCTGAAACTAACAAAAATTACTGAGGCCGGAAACATCGTTCTTATGTATTTTCACACCCAAATTGTTTAATTATCTGTTTAATGCTGGGAATGCCTGTTATTTTTTTTAACCAAATTAAGCTTGCACTATTAGCACTTATAAATATCTTTTATTTATAAAAGTCAGTGTTCGTAATATGCAAAATTGGCTTTCATAGTCCCAGAATATTCACCAAGTTCCCTAGAGGCAGAATTTTGTCAGACTAGTGATCCTTCTCTTATGATGTTGTTTGGATAACTTGTTTTCCATTTCACCTTTAGAGAAGTAAATTACACATTAAAATTATTGTATTGAATTAAACCAGAAAAATTTTTAAAAACTTATCTTTACTAAAACTCAGTATCAAAGAAGACTTCTGCACTTTAGTATTTTTTTTTTTACTTTAAAAGAAATCACAACTTTAAAAGTTAATTAGAAGCATTGCTAATAGGTGGTCCTCAAAATCATGGAGGGCTTAATTTCTATCTTTTGCTGCTATTCTATTTTATGTATTTCAATCACATTGAAGGTTACAGAAGTCCAAGTTTTTCTACTTTTATATTATGTGAAGGTTTGTTTATTAGAATGACATGATTTTATAAAAGAAAATCGAACCAATGTATTACATAATATAGCATAAAACATATGACAGATAAGGATATTTAGACATCTTCATTTTCCTTTTTTAGTCAAATTAAAGAACTCTATCTACAAATTGCATTTGTCTTAAAACTAGTCTCACATGTTCATGTATTCTCTTTTGTGTTTCTCTGTTTTTGTATCTTTAGGGTATTGTTTGAATGCTACTCCTGTGTCCAACTCTGTATTAAGTGTTCATCTCACAGATGCACCTAATTAATTACTCCCAAAGATTCTAAATTTATTTCTTTGAAAAGAAGACTGTGTTAAAACTAAGGTGACACCTGTTGCAGAATTTTCAAGTTAGTGATGCACACTTATTTTGCCTCTTCACATACTTTATCCTCATATGCTAGTAATTCATAAGAAGATAAAATTTGAGAATAAATTTCTGGAAGATTTTAATGGCTTCAGGTAGCTGTATATTATTGGTTAGACACTGGGTGAACTTGAAGCTTTAATGCAGAGAAGCAACACTTAGACAAATTTGGTGGAATCAAGTTTAACCTTGGCTTACAGCAGTGGAATCACATACTTGGTTGTTAAAATCAGCAAAGCTCTTAGCAGGGATGTTGGAGTAGCACCACATGTATGTTTAAAAAATGTACATACATCAACAGTAAAACCCAAAATCCTTTATATTTGAAAGGTAGAACAATCAGATAGAATCCATTCAAGGGATAAGTAAAAAACAGAAGTGATGTTGTCAAGGGTGATTATGAAACTAATAAATGCTCTGTGTTAAAAGACATAGCAAATAAAAATAACTAAAACCCAGAGGTAAATACTGCAAAAGTTTTGGTTTATTTACATGTGGAGGGATTTGAACCCACAGATAGAAAGTAATTCTAAATGGTTCTTACTAGGCTCTTTTTCTTAATGATTTACAGCCCAGTTTATTTAGAGGATTTACAGATGAGATTCGCTAAGTACTATCCGCATTTGTTTCAAATCCTGGATAGGAAAGAGTGGTAAGAGGAAAATATAGTACTGATTTTCAAAAGAGAAAATAAAAGTTAACTTCTAATCATAAACTAATTTGAACTTGAGGTCACGTGGAAACAAGTCTAGCAGGCATTCTGAGAAGCATGGCTAGTGAGCACTGAGAAGAGAAGGGCAGAATTTTCCAGACCCAGAATAAGTTCTCAAGAAACAGATCGCATCCATCTTAACACATTTTGGATAGATTGGGGGAGATGTTAATTTTAACAATTCATCAAAGAAAGGCCCTTAAAATTCCTTTGAATTCTATAATGAAATTAGATTGATAAGTATTGTGTTTTAAAATACATAAAAGGTTGAAGGAGTTTAAACAAAGTATATTGTTTAAAGGATTAATCAGTGACTTGGATGAGGACATCCACAACTTGCTGCCCATATTTGTTAGAACCATGAAGCAGGGAGATATAGCATATGTGTTTAGTAACCGATAAGGTTGGCAAAACTAAATATTAAAGAAGTGGGAATTGTAAAAGAAAATAAACCCTGTAAGAGTTAGTCATGTCATATGGCTCCAAAAATGATAAGCAGTAGTTCTGTGCTGCACTGGTAAATCCCACCTGGTGGTATATTATGCTAGTCCTTGACATTAATCTCTGACAATTACATAGATAATCCCAGGAAAATCAACTGAAGACTCACTGAGACAGTTAAGCTGTCTTTGGGTAAGAAGCAGTTAAATGAGTAGTTGATACTGGGCTGGTTCTTTGACCTAAATCCAAGTGAGTCTTCTTCCCTAAACATTCTCCTTTAGTCCAGGCCTCACTAATTAGCAGTGGCCCCTGCTCATGTTTAGCATATATTATATATATAATAAATACATCCAACAAATGTTTATGAGGTACTTAATTGTGCTGGTTTCTAGGAAAATGAAGGTGCTATTATGAACTTAGGTCTAGTGGAGCTGACATGCAATGAAAAAGGAAAGTAAGGAAATAATATATTCTATAAAGTAATATAATACAACATGATGAATATAATGATGGCAGGGGAAGAGTAAGGCCATTAGACTCTACTTGGAGAAAAAGAAGATACTTGAGCTCCAATGTGAGTACCCTGAAGCAATCAGTCATGTGGAAATGGAGAAGATATTCTCTCCAGGCAGAAGGAACAACAAATGCAAAGTCCCTGAGACAGGAATCAGTTTGGTGTGTTCAAGGAACTGAAAAAGAGCAATTATGAATGAAGCATAGTAAGTAAGAGAGAGAATGATAAGAGATTATGTGAAGTAATCAGGGGCCAGATTATTGTCCTGTAGGTTGTGTTAAGGAGTTTAGATTATTTTCCTAATTAAATGAGGGGCCCAACATAGGATGGTAGTCAAGCGAGTACCGTCTGATGTATATTTTTAACAGATCACCTTGAATACTATGGAAAATTAATTGTAAGAGAGAAATAATAGAAGCAGGAGACTGTTACAAGTATTCCCATGGTTCAGGCAACCAATGTAGTGGCCATGGAGATGGAGAGCATTGGATGGGTTTGTATTCTAGAGGAAGAGTTGATAGGTGTATAGAAATATTGAGGTGGAGGGTAATGGAGAGTGGAAAATTGGCTAGTGAGTGTGTAACCACTTGGCTATTGTTCTGCAATGCCAACAGTACACTCATACTGGAGCGTGAGGTACTGTGGTAGCCTTCTCAAGATGTGTCCTCTCTAAGGATTCACTGTGGGTGGCTGTTCAGTGGTACACGTTCAGACAGATTCTTTTATATTTTCAAACAGGTAACTTGACTCAACACTATTTATTAAATAATACATGCCTTTTGCATCTTTATCCTGAATCGGAAAAATACCTTTATCATTTATAAATTCTTTTTCTAATATTAGCATTATGTCAAAACTAAAATGGCAGATTTTTGTCCCATATAATAAGCTATTTCTAACTAGTATAAATCTCTGAAGTCATAGATTGGAATGATCCAGTGAAGAAACTGATGATGGAAAGTGAGAGGGCCTCAAGTTAGAGATAAGTGCCCTGCAGTTACTGAGGTAGTCAGGGTTTCATCAAGGAATCGCTCCAGGTGGCTTTTAAGTTACCATTACACCTTAAGATCTTTATATTATATTTCCATTTTGTATAGATATAATATATGCCCATTCTTTACCTGTCTTTAGACCCTATATAACATTTTCTATATAGAGATCAAAAAATACTCTAGATAACTAAAGAATTTGCAAAATATTAAGTACTGAACACTTAATAATGATAAAATCCATTATGGAGAACAGAAGAGAAATGTGTAAGAGTTAAGGCAGAGTTTGAAAGATGTGAGAAAATGGAAAATATGACCAAAGAGCAAACTCTTCCCTTAATACAAATATCTTAGTTCAAGCTGCTAGAACAAAAATATCATGGACTGGGTGGCTTAAACCACAAACAGTTATTTCTCATAGTTCTTGAGGCTGAGAAGTCAAGATCAGGGCACCTGTAGATTGCCTGGTGAGGGACTGCTTCTTGGTTCACAGATGATGTCGTCTCACCATGTCCTCACATGGTAGGAAAAAGGGAACTCTCTGAGTTGTCTCTTATAAGGGACCCCATTAATGACTGCTCTCTGCCTGTGTAACCTAATCATCTCCCAAAGGCCTCACCTCCTAATACCGTCACATAGGGATTTAGGATTTTGACATATGATATGGGGTGGGTAGGGCACAAACATTCACTATATAGCAACAAATAATAAATTCCAATGCCTTCAGCATTTTGTTTCCCTATGTTTTCCTTGCTTCAGTAAGTGGGAAGCTCCTAGAAAAATGATTTGAGTTAGTCCTTCTTTGCTCTTAACAAAAAATAAACCTCATTTTGGGTAATATTTTTTTTTGCTGTTTGATGATTTACTTCATAGCATTTAACCTCTAAGATCCGGTCTTCCTTGTCTGCCATGTGCAAAGCAAAGATACCTCTACTTGCTTATTTTTAAATTCTCAAGGTGCCATCTATGTAATAAATATAGAATTAGCAGGCTCAAGTAATATTTTTGGGCTGCTACAGAAACAAAGATGATTGAAAATCAACTAATAAATTTATAGCTTATGACTGAGAGTACCAGAAATTCCCACCTGAGATTTAATTGATTTGATTTTGCAGAAGGGAGATATAGTTACAAACGAGCAGACTCAATATCTTTATTGTCTGGAAGCCGGCAGAAGATACTTTTTTCACATGCCTAGCAGTTTCCTTGGCTAACATAAATAGCCTTGCTATGCCAGTGAACCCCAAAAGGACAGAATCTGGCTATGACTCTTGATATATTCTAGTTTCCGCCTCACAGTATTATTGCATAAAAGTTTGCTTTGTGGAAGTAGAATAACAAGGACAATTTATTGCCATTTTCCTCCTTTACCTTTTAATAAAATGTGTGTTTCAAGGTTTGTGAATTTTTCCACTTATTGAAAGCTCATCATGAATGTATGTAATAAGTCACTCTCTTTGATCATTTTATTATATTTAAATGCAGAAATAGGAAGCATTTAAAATTTTAATTGAAGATGCTATTTTTAATCCTGTAAAAGAAAATGTTTGCATTATTTTTAAGATTTTAAAGGTTCGCCTTTGTGACAGATTTCTTCTTAAATAGTTTGCATGTAATTCCATCAAAATCTACATAACCCAAATTAACATTTTGAAATTTTATTGCGGATAGAGAACTTTACCATCCTGCAGCCTGGTTTCTTTTTGAGATGGAGTTTCACTCTCTCATCCAGGCTGAAATCCAATGGCAGGATCTCGGCTCATTGCAGCCTCTGCCTCCCAGATTCAAGTGATTCTCCTGCCTCAGCCTCTCAAGTAGCTGGGATTACAGGTACCCACCACCGTGCCCAGCTAATTTATATAAATATATTTTTAGTAGTGACAGGGTTTTGCCATGCTGGCCAGACTGGTCTCAAACTCCTGACCTCAGGTGATCCACCCACCTTGGCCTCCCAAAGTGCTGCGATTACAGGCATGAGCTACCATGCCAGGCCCCTGTGGCCTGGTTTCTCTTCTCCTCATTCCACTGAAGATATTCTAACTATGGGTGCCAGTATGGTAGCTCCAACATATACCAAAGTACTGACTTTTTAGCAAATCACCAAGGATAATTTTAGTACCAGCCTTGTGATTATTGGAAGGATTAAGTATGCTGATACATATTAAGTGATTAAAAAATTTGCTTTTATTATTAACAAATAATTTATGTGTAAGTTAAAAAATAAAGTGAAAGTAATAATATTATCATTAATGACCAAGAGCCTGAATTATGGAAGAACTTAGTTTGCTCAAGACATTGGACAAGTAGTCTAATGTGACTGGAGTTTAGTGAATAAAGGGAAAATTGGTGTGGAAAGATACTTGAGAGGTTGATCATAACAGATCATTTAGGGATTTGTAGAGCATGTTAAGCATTTTGGATATTATCCTAACTGCAGTAGGAATTCATTGCAAGGTTTTAATCACAAGAATGATTTGCTAAAATGTGTTTTGTTGTTTTTTCTTAAGGCACATGGACTACACTATACCATGCTGGATAACACAGGGGCTGGATAGGCAGGATTTGGCAAGAGAAGAAGCAAGAGAACAGTTAGTTCTTAAATCCCTAGTATAAGTTAGTGCTTATCATAGTCTAGATGAGAGAAGGTGGTTGCAGAGATAGGGGACAGATGGATGGTGTAATGAGAAAACTTGGGACTGTAATGCCCCCCCACCTCAACTCCTCACAAACTATGAATTTGCCAAGAGACCAAAGAACGACTCGGACAAGTCCAGCTTGATGAGTAGATGAATTTATTAGGACGTACATACAGGGCATTGCTGGACAGCAGCAGTATGGCTCCAAGAGATCCACACCACCTCCCATCTCTAGGCTGCTTTTAAGCTAATTTTCTGGCTCTTTGCCCCACACTCGCGTGTGTGTGTGTGTGTGTGTGTATGTGTGTGTGTGTGTGTCCAGGTCTGTGTGTACGTGCGTGTGTGTGATGGGACTTTTTACCTTTTTTCCTTGGTATATTCCCAGCCATGCCTTAGGATGTTTGGGTTCTCAGGGACACCGGCTCCTCAGCTAGGCACCATGGCCTTAGCTAACTGCCTGGCCCTCAAGGTTCAAGCATTGGACATAACACCCTTAAGTAACCTGGTCAGGGACCCGTCACACTGATGGATTAAAAATATTAATTTGGAAGTAGAGTCATTGGGACATAGTGAAAGATGATTCAAGATGGAGGGATGTTACAGCTATTAATAACTAAAGGGCAATTCAAAATATGGGCTGCTCATAAGAGAGAGCTGGGCTAGATATAAATTTGGACATTAGCATATGGTGGTGTTAAAGCTACAGGAGAGAGTAATGTCATTATACTAATGATAGCAGAGTACAGAGAAATAAAGCCTAGGACAGAGAACTCTCAGGAAATGGAATAGCCAGTGAAATAATACTAAAAACAGGCAGTTGTATAGGATTGAGGCACAGATGACAGGAAAAGAGAAGCAGTAGTCAATTGAGCCAGACACTAAGTAAAATGAGGAATGTGTACAAAAAGACAAACATTGTATGATTTCACGGATAGGAGGTATCTAAAGTAGTCATCTTCAGGCCGGGTATGGTGGCTCACTCCTGTAATCCCAGCAGTTTGGGATGCCGAGGTAGGTGGATCACTGGAGGTCAGGAGTTCGAGATCAGCCTGGCTAACATGGTGAAACCCCATCTCTACTAAATATGCAAAATTAGCTGGGTATGGTGGCACATGGCTGTAATCCCAGCTACTTGGGGGACTGAGCCAGGAGAATTGCTTGAACCCAGGAGGCGGAGGTTGCAGTGAGCTAGGATCACGTCACTGCACTCCAGCCTGGACCACAGAGTGAGACTCTGTCTCCAAAAATAAAAGTAAAGTAGTCATCTTCATAGTAACAGTAGAATGGTGGTGGTTACCACGGGCTAGTGGGAGAGGGAAGGGGTAGTTGTTTAATGGTTTTACAGTTTCAAATTTGCAGGATGAACAATTTCTGTAGATCTCTTTCACAATAATGTGAACATACATTACACTAATGACTGTGCACTTGAAAATGATTAAGATAGTAAGTTTCATCTCATGTATTTTTAACTACAATTTTTAAAATGAGGAATGTAAATTGTCCATTGAGTTTAGCCACAAAAATTTCATCAGTGACCTTAGCAAGATACAGTTTCATAGAGTGCTGGGAGCTGGGGCCCAGCTGAGTTGGTTGAAGACTGACAGTCAATGAGTATACTGTTATTTCAGTCTGGCTGTTAAGGGGAATAGGAAAATAGAAGATAAAGATAGTCGGTGGTTGTTTTTAAGAGAAAATACAGCATTTTAAAAGAGGACTCAAAGCATCCAGTGGAGAAGGAGAGATGGATTAATTGAGGCCACTGAGATTAAGGAGATGGAGTACACAGCATAAGAATGTTGCTCTTGGGCAGTTGTCAGGACTATGGGTTAGAAAAAGAATTCTTCGCACTGGTCCTACAGGTTGGTAAAGATGGTAAGTTAGTAGGTGGACAACTCACACCTGATTTGCCAGACTGATTGCTCACAGAGTTCCACATTCAATAAGTGCAGAGATTGTGAAAAGAAAGTCACAATGCACAAATCGCTCTGTGTTCGTTTATCCTGAGAAAAGCAAGCCAAAAGGGAAAGACTTTATCTGGGAAAGAGAAAGTCTTCATACCTCTCTCTGGTGAGAAATGAAAACTCATTTAAGCAGGACAATGCAGAAAATTTGACTGCTGCAGATGTGCTATTAATCAGAGTTTCTTCCAACCTAAAAGGAGTAAACATTAGGAATGTCAGAATGGGAACAGATACTGATGTGTGTTCCATATTAAATGAAGTAGTTTAAGATTTTGTCTTAAGTCTAGTTTTTAGAGGTTGGCTAAGCAATGAAGAGATAATCAATACTTGTAACACAGGGGAAACTTCCCAAGAGCATTTGCTTGGAAACTTGGAGATTACCTTCAAAGGTATTTCATGACTTAGTTGGAATTTATTCTCAACTGGCACTCAGATTTTTCCAGTCAACATATTTCATGTAGATGTTGGAAGACTCAGAAGACTCAGCTTCTCCCACTCACTCCCTTTTTTTTTCTTTCTTTTTTTTTTTAAATCTGTCCTATGGTAATATGTAGATATGTTAATAATTTATAACCGTATTTTCTTTTTTTCTGAAATACTTGTAATTTTTTAATATTATAGAGGAGATTTTTTTAAAGGTATTTTTGGAGCACTAGTTATTTCTTTGGAGTTACCATGTGCCCCCTTAGGCAAAAATATATGTTTAGTCAAAATTGTGACACAGTCTCTAGAAGGTACAAATATGTTTCAATATACAAATATTATGAATTAGTCATTTGGAAAAAATAAATTTCAAGCATTTATTTCACAAATATTTGTTGATAACTTTGTGGTAAGCACTTTGTTAGTGTATACTTCATGTATGTCAGTAACTATTGATATCAGGGAGCTTCTAGTCTACTGAGACTGTCTGGATTTAAGCAAATGATGACACAAATTGTATAATAATTATAAATTCTATGAATTAAAAAGTACAGGCTGCTGTGACAGCACATGACAGGGGCAGCCTAAGGTGTTTTGGGGAATCAGGAAGGCCCTCTGGGAGGAGGTGACATTTAAACTGAGGCCAGAAGGGTGCTTAGGAATTATCCCAGTGAAGGTGTGGTAGAGCAATGGTCGTAGAAAGTGAGGAGTAGTAGACGGTGCAGAGGCCAGGAGGTGGGAAGGAGCAGGACCTATTTCAAAAAGAGATGGAAGGCTCCAGTGGACTGGAGAAGCCAAAGAGAGAGGACGAGCTTCATGACATAACACCAAAAAACAGGCAGCCCAAGATCACTTAGAGCAGTGCTTTAAGATCTAAGCAAAAAACATTATCAGATTTGTATTTTTCAGAGTTCAGTCTGGTAGCTCTGTGGCGAAGTTATTCTCTAGGACAGGAGTCAGCAAATATTTTTCTGTAAAGGTCCAGATAGGAAATGAACTAGATTTTTCAGGTCATATGGTCTCTCGTAATTAGTTCTCATATAATGTGAAAGTAACCGTAGACATATGAAGAATGAACCTGGCTGTGTTCCAATAAAGTTCCAATAAAATCTTATTTATGGATGCTGAAATTTGAATTTTATATCATTTTTGTGTGTCTTGAAATATTATTATATTGATTTTCTTAACCATTAATCATTTAAAAATATGAAAACTAGTCTTAGCTCATAGACCATACAAAGGCAGGCAGGGCCTGAATTTGACCAGCAGGCCATGGTTTGCTGACCCATGTTGTGGTTCTTGTATTTCTTATTCTCTTAAATTTTCTGCTCTACCTCTTAAATGACGTTTTAGTTCTGTCATGACATTTTTTTTTAATTGTCTACGTTTCTTCAACACTCTGGTAAAGGTATGACTAATGTGAAATAAGAAACAGGAATATAACCTCTCCTTTTCTATTTTTTTAAACCATTTATATAACATGACTGACCATTCTATTTTTTTTATCTACAGACTTTTAAAAAAAAATCTCTATTTTGTATATTTCCTGTTTTATTTTTCTTCCCAAAGTTTTATACTTAGTGCTTTCTGTTTTTTTGAACTTAACATTGAGGTTTTCATGTTTTCTTTACCTGATAGTAGTTCTAAAATTTAATTCTGGAATACTAAATCAAAATAGTACAGATATCAGAAAAACAAAGCCCTAAAATGCAACCATCTGTTGTAAGAGTAGATAAAATAGTTTGTTTACGTCAAGATAAACAACATCCATATAATTTCAAATCTACAAACACAACATTCTGACTTGAAATTTTTGGTTGGTTGCTTATAGGGCACTTTTTAGGCAGCTGCTTCACGATATGCTGGAAAGCGTTATATAGTGGAAATAATACAGACAGACCTGGTCCAAATTCCACCTAACTCTTACTAGATGTATGGTGTTGGGCAACTTAATTAACTTCTTGGAGCCTAAGTGTTTTTAAAACATTCAAAATACGTAGTCAGTCAATGGGAATTTCCACCTTCTTTTCCCCTGTAAGCATAATATTTTATTACATAGAAGTAGCCATGCTAAAGGATCTAGGGGGAAAACAGCCCATATTTTGTGGTGGAGGGGGTGTTGGTTATTGTTTTAAGCATTTGTAGATGTGAAATAAAAAAAAACCTAGCGTTCCCAAAATTGAACTAATATAGATTTAAAGGTTGATATAGATAATAAATGTCTTTTGTGCTTTTTATTAATATTTCCTTTGCCTTATATATTTTACTTCTGAAAACTTAGGTTTGACAGTTCTCTGGAAGACCTACCTAGGAATGGACCTCACCCACCTGCAACTCCTCAGGTGTTAACTGTTGGGAGCCAAGTGGCCACACTTTCTAAAATAGCAACTACTTATTCTAGGTAGACTTTTCCTTCTTGGTGTTTTAAAATTTCAAAGCTGGCAGTGAATTTAAATATACTAAACTGTTTGAAAAAGAAAAGGTGATTGTTGATTACAGAACTGACATCCTTAACATATAGACAATGCTTGGCACTCAGCCAAGCACTTCTCACTGCTTTTATATTTATATTTATATTTTTGTTTAGTTTTAACTTCTAATATAGAATCAAGAAATCTCTTTTATTTACTCACTTTGTGATTTGAAAAGTTAACTTGCTGGATATGTCATGAGTCTCTTTTTCTGAATTAGAGCATTTGCCTCAAAGACAGGTCAAGGTCATACACAATATGTTACCAGATGCCCAGACATATTCCAAAGATAGATAAGTAACTGCTTATGAGATATTACTAGATTCTGGTGATACTAAATCCTTTTCTATTATTTGTGATACAATATGATGAAATAAATTCATTACCATTTCCTTTTCTTCCTGGAGAAGAATAAATTAGCTGATTTATTTTCAAGTGATTTTTTAATAGATTAACTTTCCAGTTCTTATTATTCGCCATTACTTCTCTAAATAGTAACCATTGTCTCAAAGATGCAGAGTGATTCGGAAACTCAATTTACGTGGAATCATGTGGTAACTTTATTCTTCCCTTTGACATTCACGTAACCTACCCTGCCCTGCCATTGATAGCATCTTTCTTTTCTCTTTCTAGAACCTGATGTTTTCTTTTCTAACCATTCACAACAGTTGTTAAAACTTAGCCATACAGTTTAATTTAATGAATAGACCTAGATACACCAAAAAATTTTTTTACCTAATTCTGTATAATTTTGAAAAAACAGCTTGCCACTGTTCCTTAATTTTTTTTTATAATGGTTTTTGTAAAGTTATAGCCTATGGAACTTGGAAGAATGACTTATTAAATTCTTCTGACAGGAGAAAGAGACTTATGTCAACCCTCACAGTTTCACGTATCTAACCTCTCATTAACTGGGGGTTGAGTTTGCCACATAATTGCTTTGCATTGGAGATGGCCATTGTCACAAAATTCTGAAAAAAGTGGTCATACTATAGTGATAACGCTCATTGATAACTTGCACCCATAAATGAAGCAGAGAGACTACAAGTTTCACACTATGCAGTTTAGATGCTGTTTTTATTTTACTTAATCAATTTGAAAATCATTATAGTCTTAATGATAATTTGTTCATTCCTGTCCAGGCATTTAATCTTTTCTAAAAGGCCAAAAGAAAATTATTATTTTAAATAATAAATACTTATTACTTAGTTTTGAAGATAAAATGCTATACCTGCATTTGAAAATCCTCACAGAACCAACTGAAAATAGAAATACGGAACTCAGCAGAAAAGGCGATGTTTTGGTTATATTCACTGTAACATCTGTTTATTTTTGCAAAGGTACTTTCCCTCCTTAAATAGCTTTACTCTCAATATTTTAAACAATTATTTCTTTTCATGTTAATATATATTGCTGCTTCTCAATAGGCAGTCAGTTGTACCTGCTTCTCCTGAAAACATAAGTCTTATTAAAATGTCACACTGTCAGTGTATATTGTCTCTAAGGGAAAGCTCGTTAGAGGCTTTTTGGAAAAAGAAAAAACACACCAAGTTTTCTTTTTTCTATGCTTATAGAAATTCAGACTTCATGTTTAGATTTATTTTCTACTAAGTTGTTGGCAAGTCAGTTTTCAAATATGTGATACAAGGTAATTTTAAGTAGGAATAGAGTCAGTGAACTTAAATACATTCAAGAGTATTTGTATGTCAAAATCTGCTTTATGGAGGATTATACACCAGCTTTTATCTTCTGAGAGAAACCATAGCAACAGTAACTAAATGGCCTGAACTCCTGTTATACTTTTTACATTTCACACCTTTACAATGCCTGGATATTAATATGGAATGATTGCTTTCTTGTATTTATTCTGCTACCCTTTCTTACTTTCCTTTTTGTTCCTCTCCTGTTTTTCTTTCCCTACCTGTCAGTTTTAGCAGCTCCACAGGATATGTGGAAGATTCTTTCGAAGGCTTTCGAAACTTTTCTACCTTCTCTTCTCCTGCTAGATATAGTGCTGCAGTTCTGAGCAGTGCAGCTGCTACTGTGTCTGCTGTTATTGCTGCAAAAACCAGGTAGAACTACACGTGCCTTGTGTGTCTGATGTGATCCCAGTGCTCTTCACAAGTCACCTCAGAGAAAACATACACATTTGAAGCAATCATAGCTCTATTGTGAGCTCTTAATTGTGTAGTGGATATTTTATCTAGGTCGTGGATAAATGTTACAGTATTTGTTACTGATTTTTTTCTTAAAAATCACCTTTTAGTCTCTCCCCATTGCTGCCGTTTATGTACGATATTTCTCAGTTGTGTGGATTATTATGTATATTTCTCAATTGCGTGGATTATTACAAGTTATGTGCTAATTGGCGCTTGGGTTTTTACGATTTTCAGGTTTTATATTTGAAACAATAAAGTATTAATGAGTATTTTAAGTTTCTATTGATTTTATCTTCTCCCACACCTTTAAAGGGTGATCTGAAGACCACTCTCTGAAATAGCCTTTCTCTCCTAAAAAAAATAAAATTGCTTCCTTCTCCAAAAAGAATAAAATGTTTTATTTTCATGATTTGGGGGTTTTAGATAATTTCTATAGTCTTTAGAGCTTCAAATGCTTTCTAACTGATGGCTTTGACCATTTTGGTGAAAATCTAATCAATGTTATATTAATGAGTAAAGCGATAGAATAAACTCTTGGTGCTTCTTTTTACATTCTTTGATCCTCCTTTGCTGCTTTGTCCTTCCTCTCTCTCTTCTTCTTTCTCCCCCAACCCTCTCACTCTCAAAGGAAATGTCTCCAATCACAGACCTTAAAAACTACTATCTGCTATTGGTAGTGCGAATTTTGACTTAAGACTTTCTAAATGCTTACCAGGTACTACGCCCCTGAAAGATACCACTCAATCCTGGATGCACTTTGCATCAGCCCTGTTTCCAAGCCTTTAGCTTTTTCCTATCTGCAGTCCTCAAGGAAATCAACTGGCTCTATCCATGTTAAGAAAACAAGGTACTGTGGGAGCAAATATGGTTTGCTGTTAAGGAGATTGCTTTCTCTCACACTTCACCACTGTATTAACAGGCCAGGTGAGAACATCCTAGAGCTCTAGGGATTTGTGCCTAATTTTGAATTAACTGTAATTTCAATGCCATGCTAATGCACAAGCACAGTATGTCCTATTAACTCACCTTTTAACCTTTTGTGACATCTTTCATTAGCATACTTGATGTTTGGTGTGAAATTTTGAGTAATTGTACAATTATTTAAATTGCAGTAGAATTTCTGTCTTTTGTTGCATGGATATAGCTATATTAGAATACTCAAATGTTTGGTAAGACATACCTTTTGAAAAAATGAAAAAGAATAATCAATTTTGATTGGCTATATATTATAGTCCTTAAATATGAAGATTTTGCTTGGAAAAGCAACTTAACTTTCACTATATTTGAGAAATGCTAAGCATAAACATAGATTTTTCTCCTAAGCTCAATGATGAAGCCAGAAATTTTTAAGCATAATATAAAAAATAAAAATATCACAGGTGTTTACTAAAGATAAAATCTGAAGGAAATAACTGAATACAATGATTTTTGACAGAACATAAAATCAGTGACAAAGTGTACAACATAGTGAAAACCTAATATAACTAGGCTGTCTATTGATTAGATGTTTGTGCCTTTACCACTGTTACAGAGATTTTTCAATATATTTACCTATTATTCTGGGTAACTTTTAAGGGAGGTGTTTAAAACAAGGGGGAAAGATCATAGTACATTTTTCTCTAAGAAAAGACAATACCTGAAATTATTTTATATTATGTATTTGCACAAGTGTTCAGTGAGCAGAACTCTTTCATTGTCAGGGATGAGATTGTACAGAGGCAGGTTATTGACCATGCTTAGAGTACACTTTGAGTACTTGAATACACTTAGACAACACTTTAAAAAGTTTTTAAAAATTTTTATTATTTATTTATTTATTATACTTGAAGTTCTGGGGTACATGTGCGGAACTTGCAGGTTTGTTGCACAGTTATACATGTGCCATGGTGGTTTCCTGCATCCATCACCCCATCATCTACATGAGGTATTTCTCCTAATGCTATCCCTCCTGTAGCCTCCACCCCTGCAACAGGCTCCGGTGAGTGATGTTCTCCTCCCTGTGTCCATGTGTTCCCATTGTTCAATTCCAACTTATGAGTGAGAGCATGCAGTATTTGGTTTTCTGTTGTTGTATTGGTTTGGTGAGAAAGATGGTATCCAGCTTCATCCATGTCCCTGCAAAGGACATGAACTCATCCTTTTTTATAGCTGTGTAGTATTCCATGGTGTATATGTGCCACATTTTCTTTATCCAGTCTATCATTGATGGGCATTTGGGTTGGTTCCAAGTCTTTGCTATTGTGAACAGTGCTGCAGTAAACATATGTGTGCATGTGTCTTTATAATAGAGTGATTTATACTCCTTTGGGTATATACCCAGTAATGGGATTGCCAAGACCACACTTTTCAAACTGGTGACAACTATAAATCCTCTCTCCAGAAAAGTGCCTGTGTGCATGCAAGAGTGTGCATGCATTTATGGACTGACTGTGCTATCTGTGGCTTCACCTCTAGAGCAAGTATTAGTAGTCATCACCATTGCTTTTTATTAGCAGCAATAGGACTTAGACAAAATATAGTTTGATATTGAGAGAGGGAAATGATTCCTAAAAAGATAGGCTAGTTGACATTCTAGAAAGCTGGAATATGGAGTTTCTTGAGGAGACCCTTGCTAACTTACTGAGAGGGGTACCAAGAAGACCAGATACATTTTATCTTGTATGACAGTAATCATAAAATGTGTCAGAGGTATTTTATCTTGATTTTTACTTTGGTGTGATAGTAATCCTTAAAATTATAAACATAGTATAATACCAAATTTATTTTTCATTAAAATATATTTCCATTATAATATATATTAGTATATTATGCTTTAAATTTTGGTTTACAAACTCTAAGTTAAAGAATTTTGCTTATGAAAATATTAAAAACTTTCTTCTAATTATGGAATTCTGGAAGGAAAGACACTCATTACCCTCTCTACATGTCCAGGTCCTTTAAAGGAGTTCTGACAGAGGAATTCTATAAAATAAACAATTGCTTGTAACTAAGGCCTTTCCAGAAATATTCCTTTCCTGCCATTTCAGAATCTGTATGTTAGTATACCACTTTTTGGTAGGACTTTAGCCAAAAACTGTTTAACTTAAAAATTGATAATTAAACCCGTGATGTACACTTAGATTTTTTTTAAAAAATTTAAACATGTAATTAGAATAAGTTACTTTCAAAAGTATTCTTCAAGTAGAGTTTTTCCTTTGAAAATAGACTTAAAATTTCCAAGTGTTCTTAATCTGTATCTGAGCTTTATTTGTTGTAATAGCTAAACAAATGTGGGAAAGGAATGTAAACTTAAGATAAATCAGGTTGCTGACACTGAGAGTTAACTTTTCTTCCTTTTTTTCTTCCTCATTAGCTCCATCTTGAAAATAAACTTTTGCTCCATTAGTGTATTTGTCTCTATTTTCAGTTTTTGAAAAAATGAAACAAAAAATCTTGGTATTCTCGAGATAGAAAAATCTTGATATTCGTATCAATCTTTTATTTCATTTCAGCCCTTGTTTCTTTGGCAGATTAGTGAAAATAACCATATTTTAATATCAGTATCTGTGATATCAGCCAGGGATATTTATGGATTTACACCAGTTTCCTCATTATAATAATTTAAAAAACATTTAAATTTTATTTAGGATTTAGGTACATCTTAAACAATTTAAAATTAGAAAAAATATATTTGAATCATGAGTTCAGAAATAAAATAGCATCTAATTTAAGTAACAATGTCATGCTATATTAATAAATCATTAATTTTAGAAGTTTGCTGCTAGTGATTGTTGACAACATTTTATTCCCATGTATAAAATAATATGGTCAGTGACTTTTAATCCTTTCGTCTTTAGTACAATGTTTGTTTTTTTACAGAGACAAAGTCTTGCTATGTTGCCCAGACTAGACTTGAACTCATGAGCTCAAGCGATTCTTTTGCCTTGGCCTCCTGAAGTGCTAGGATTACAGGCATGAGCTACTGTGCCCAGCCAATACTTAATGTTTACGTGTTCTCTGTATATAGTAGCTAATAGTTAAAATTAGGGGGGGAAATGTTACAGTTTTAGAGGACTGGGCATCATCTATTCACATATATGATTGTCTAGATAAACCCTAATATTCTTCTATTACAACATTAAATGATTCAAGTAAATAGGCATCTGTTTCCCCAGAGAAAATTGAACTTCAGACCAATTCTGGATTTAAGCATAAATGGAAGAACTGCCTTAGTTATAACTTAGATTTCTATGAATTCTTTATAATCTACTCCAAGCCCTTTGTAGCTAAAGAGTACTGTTTAAAATTTAAACTCTTAGGTCTTTGAGAGAGAATATGTACAAATCATACAAAAGATACAATCAAAATTAACATTTTTTTAGCTGATATGATACTTATCCTGTGGAAACTTTAAGAAGTATTGTGTGTTTTTAAAACTGAACTGAGGAAGTAAGGTTTTGTCTGGGGTCAATACCCTGCACTCATGATCCACAATACATTTAGAAGCAAAATTCTTAGGGCAGGTGAAGGATGCTTATTTAGTAAATATACTTATTGCTAATTTTATTATCACCAAACCATTACAGGATGTAGAAATAAGAATCCCTCATATTTCCTGAGCACATACTGTGTGCTGGGCACTGTGCTAAGTACTTCACATGTATTATCTCTTATCTTATTTCTTACATTAACCTTGGGATAAAGGTAGTATTTTTGTACCATTTTATAGATGAAGAAATTTGCCAAATTTAAATAATTTGCCTGCAGTCACAGTAAAGTCCCCAACCTCAGGTAGTTTATAATGTAGTGGAGGAGACAAGATGCATAAAGAAGTAACTATTAATAGTAATTTTAAATGGGCTATTACAAATCAGTATAAAATTATATGCCATGCAGTTAACAAATGTCCTGAATTAAAAGGAGTATCTCTACTGGTGGAAGCTTGAATAAATAAACAAAATAATGTATGTTAATTTGAACACAGTGCATGATGTGTATTATATTTACTTCTTTTATTAATTACGGATAAGATATGGATGGGTGCAGATAGAGAGTAGGAAGAGGTACCTCGTATGTAGAATCTGGAAAAAAAAATGTAGAATTGTGGACAGACAGTAGGGGTGGCCAGAATATAGTTTGTATAGCATAGTGATAGCACATAAGATTAGACTAGTAGATTTTAGTTTTATCTTAGAAGGCTTTGTGTGTCATGCTGAAATATAACTGAGCCTTCTACAGGCTAAATGGCTACATTCGTTCTGCAGCATTCCATCCTCTGCTTAAGTAGCTTCTGGTGACAGAGCTCTTACAGAAAGCCTCAGTAGGAACAGATTTCTTCCTTTGGATGATTTTTTATACTAGGAAGCACCTTTTATTGAAGCAAATCCATCTCACTATAGATTTCACTCCATGAAATTAGGCAAAAAATGTAGTCACATAGAGTGAATCTGCATGTCAGAAATTTGAGGATGGCTCTCATGCCTCTCTAGATTTTTTGTAACCTGGGCTACTATTACCAGTTCCCTCACCCAAACTGTATGAAGCTTGACACTAAAGTCCTCTCCTTTAAGTCAGTTTGTCTGGCAGCTCTTCTGGAATTAAATTTTAGTTCTTTCATATGACTACACATTAAATGATGATGGATTGGGTTTTGTTGTTATTTCCCGACTATATTTTTGTTTCATCTATAATTTCTAGCATTGCTTGGTCATAAATTTTCTTCTTAGACCTGTGATTATATACATTATTAATTACTTTTAAAAATCAAATCTGTAAGAGTAATTTAATCCTAGAATGAAAATGACCTCTATATAAATATTTCAAAAATCATTTATTTGTAATGAGTAAAAGTGTTGAAAATAAGGCTTACTTTTATTATTTGAATACAGTAATTATGTTAAGGTTATATTCTGTGCTTTCAAATATGCTAGCACTTTATACATAATTATCTTATTTAAGCCTCATAGAAATCTTTTGAGCAAAATGTGATGCCCACTTAAAGTTTAGGTAACTGAGGCTTAGAGAAGTAAAATAATTTGTCCATTACGGTGTTTTTAGAAGATTCCCATAACCACTATACTATAATGTTTGAACCCTGTTTCCATTAATGTTTTTTGTTTTGTTGCCTTTACTGATAATTGTGTTCAACATTATCATGAGGGAGGCAGTCTTTGACTTTTTATTTATTATAAAGATTTTTTAAGTGCTTAAAATTTTTTATTGTATAGTGTGTTTTATAATCAAGCACATTTTAGTTTTTTAAATTAAACTGATCAGAAATAATAAAAGGTAATGGCTCTATGACGCTTGCATTAGAGAGAACAAGAATAGGGAGCAGTATTTCAAGAATATCGTTTGTATGGTTTTTCAAAACTGTTTAGTGTCAGAAATGCCCCAAGACCTCTCCCATGTTTATTGTTTCACTAGAAGGACTTACAGGACTGAGCATAGAGTTGCACTCATGACTGTGATTTTTTATAGCCAAAGAATACAAAGCAAGGTCAGCAAAGGAAAAAGGTACATGGGACCAAGTCTAGAGGAAATGAGGCTCAAGTTACCAAAAGGCCTCTCCCAGTGGGGTCACACGGGAAGTGCACAATTCCTCCAGCAGCAAATGTGACAAAACATGCAAAGCGTTGCCTACCATAGAAGCCCATTAGAGAACACATACCAAGGTTTTTCTTAAGGGCTTGTTACATAGGCACCTTGTAGTGAGTTTGTACCAGGATTCTAGACTCTCAGAAGGAAAGCAGGTGTTCAACATAAACCATATTGTTTATACAAACAGTTAAGGCACAGAGAGCCACTCTTAGCATTTAGAGAAAGTTTTATGTCACTTGGCCACAGCTCACCAGCCAAGTTCCCAGAAGCCAGTCAAGGGGCAACTTTGCAAGCAGGCCTTCTATGGATGGGCAGTCTGGGGCTTACTATGTTAGGTGTTACCTAAGATTTAAGAGTCACTGGGGAAATTATAAACTGTTGTTCACTTGGTAAGATCATGGACAATATTTAGTTTGTAACTTATTTTTATTAAAATAATCTCCACTTAAAACAGTATAAGTAAGGATATTTTATTGAAGTCATTAATCAGTTTGTTCTCCAGCTGTTGATTTCAGTTATTGAAATAATTTGAATTTTTGTGCTTGGAATTTTTCAAGCAACCGTCATTGAAAAGTTAAGTAATAGAAAGGTTTTGTTTTTTGTATTTTGTTGTTTTTCTTTTTGAGATGGAGTTTCGCTCTGTCACCCAGGCTGGAGTACAGTGATACAATCTCGACTCACTGCAACCTCCACCTCCCGAGTTCAAGTGATTCTCCTGCCTCAGCCTCCCAAGTAGCTATGATTACAGGTGCCCGTCACCACACCCAGCTAATTTTTGTACTTTTAGTGGAGACAGGGTTTCACCATGTCAGTCAGGCTGGTCTTGAACTCCTGATCTCAGGTGATCCTCCCACATCGGCCTCCCAAGGTACTGGGGATTACAGGCATAAGCCACCACACCCAGCCTGAAAGTATTCTTTTTAAGTAGTATTATTATACTTTACTTGATGGAAATAACCACTGCTATATTTTATAGTTTGGGCTACTAGAATTATTATTTTTTGGAAATGATGCCATATATAATTGTAAATAACAAATAACTTGGTAATAAAGGCCATATGATCTTCAAAACCAAACTGGATCTACCATAGGTAAGACCTCCTGTAAATAGGTAACTCTGGTTGAGAGAAGATAATGGTAGTCTTGTCTCTTTTTTCCCTTTATTATGGATGTAGAACACTGGATGTTCCGTTAGGCAAGGAATCTTGTCTCTTGTTTATTGTTTTGTGGCCAGTGCATAGCACAACCAATGTTTGGCATATAGTAGGTGCTTACATATTTGTGAATGAGTATGTGAGTAGAAGGAGTAACTGGGCTGGGCACGATGGCTCACACCTGTAATCCCAGTGCTTTGGGAGGCTGAAGTGGGATGATTGCTTGAAGCCAGGCATTCAAGACCAGCCTGAGGAACATAGTGAGACCCCTATGTCTACAAAAAAAAAAAAAAAAAGTAACTGGTAAGGGGTGAGGTGTCAGGGAAACTTTTATCATTTATAATGATTAACTGCATAAGTTTTCAATAGTTTAATTTCTTGTGGTAGATCTTTTAAAAAGAATTTTCAACATAGAGAACAAATGCAATCTGACTCCTTTTTTTGTTTTAAAGAGAGGCAGTCCCTGTTTTCTTTTCTAAAAAATTGATTAGTGTTTTGTTTTCCTAAAAATTAATGGATTTTGAAAAGAAAGGATTGTTGCTAAGTTACGTTGCTACCACTTCACCAAAGATGTTTCTTTATTTCCTTTACAGTAACTCTCAGGAGGCTTCCCTGCAGTTGGCTTCCTCAGTAGCTTCCACACGGAGCATGCTGGAGAGCCTTGACAGCCCAGCCTCTGGCAGACCCGGGGTGGCCAGCCTTGCAACTGCAGCCGCCTTCAAACCTGTAGGATCCACTGGTGTCATCAAGTCACCAAGCTGGCAACGGCCAAACCAAGCAGGTAGTCCAAGGAAATCTCTTGCTTCTTGCTTTTCTTAATGAGTGTGTGTTCTGGGATATATGGTATTACTCTCTGGTAAAACCCATTCTCAATAACCTAAGATTTAGAAAGGACTATCAAGGTTAGACATCTCATGAACATTCTTTGTGTATATTTGATACAGTTGCATTTGCTATTCATAATTGTAGGATTGGTCATTTCCTTGTTTCCCAGAATATTCAGGAAGCATGTGTTGAATTTTAAATTTGGGTCTTATTTAATAACAAACTATATTGTTGGAAGGTTATCCTTGGAAATAAAACATTTTAGTTTTGATGATATGTGCAGATAACAACCACAGAAACATTTATTGCCATCAAACAATTATTCAAGAAAGCATCTTCCAATTCTTGTCCTTACAATGTGTGTAGCATAGGGGAAGAAGGACTCAGTCCTAGAAAGAGCATTTGAACAGCAATGGAACAACTTGGCCTCAGTCCGGAAATCTGAGTTCTCATTGTCTTCTACAGATTAACAGCTTTAAATAAAGTCACATAACCTCTTTGACACCCTCAGTTTTCTGATCTGCAAAACAAGGAGAGACTAAATCATTTGTTATTTCTCCCAACATGAACAAACTTTATGATTATATAACTAAAATAACCCTTTTAATAGGGAAATGAGACTATACTCAAATGTTGCCAATCTCACACTCAGCCTTCATCTCTTCTCACTCTTTGTACTCTCCCAGGGTGATCTCTCATCCAGATTCCTTTCATTGCTTAGCCATCCATAATTTACAGGTCTTTCTCTTCAACTTCCTCCAACCAAGTGACCTATTTGCCATCTCCTGGTGGCACCTCAAATCCAGTATGTCTGAAAATACCATTTCATATCTCTGGGAATTGCACATCCACATAGTCACCAAAGCTAGAATGTGAACTTTTAGACCCCACGCCCCACATTCTCATAGTAACTCACATCTAATGGTTTTATTTTTTAGTATTTCTCAAATTTCTTCTCTGTGTCATCAGAGCCATTGCTTTGATTCATGCCCTCTTCATTGCAAATGACTTCTAATTTCCCTGTCTCCTTTTCACTCCTTCAGTCTGTCTTCTATACTGCGATACTAGAATGAGTGATCTTGCTTTTTCTTTTTTCAAGAGACAAGGAAATTAAATGTCATCTTAAAATATAGTCGTCCCTGGGTATTCATGAATAGGACTTCCACCAATACCAGAATTTGAGGCTGCTCAGGTTCCTGATGTACAATAGTGCAGTATTTGCATATAATCCACATATATCCTCTCATACACTTTCAGTCATCTCTAGATTACTTATAATACCTAATATAATGTAAGTACAGTCTCCCAGGCTGGAGTACAGTAGCACAATCATAGCTGACTGTAGCCTCAAACTCCTAGGCTCAAGTGATCATCTCACCTCAACTTCCCTAGTAGCTTCTTTTTTTTTTTTCCTTTGTAGAGACAGGTAGCATTATATTGCCCAGGCTGGTCTCAAAATTCTGGGCTTAATTGATCCTCCCACCTTGTCTTCCCAAAGCATTGGAATTACAGATGTGAGCTGCCATGCTTAGCCTTTCTCAAACTCTGATTTGCTGCTTCACTCCCCAGCTGTGGATGCTTGACTGTATCTCCTCCTTCCTTAGCATATCATCTAGGACCTTTTCTTCTTTGGCCCCTACAAACTTTTCAACTTCATCTCCTGCTTTGCCCAATTTATAATCTGTGCTTTCTTGCACTAAACCATCTTCAGTTTCTAAGACATGCCATGCTACCATGTTTTTGAAAGTTCTTACCCCTCTTTACTGAATGTACTTCTTCACCTAATCCTGTAATTTCTAGTCTTTCTTCATCCGTTTTGAGATGAGTGCTGATTGAGTACACAAGTGGCTGCTTTTCACAGTGTAATAGCTTTAAGAATTGATCATGGCTGAGTAGGGTGGCTCACATTTAGAATCCCAGTACTTTGGGAGGCTGAGGATCACTTGAGCCCAGGAGTTTGAGATCAGCCTGGGCAACATGGCAAAACCCCATCTCTATTAAAAATATAAAATATTAGCCAGACATGGTGGCACGTGGGCCTGTAGTCCCAGCTACTTGGGAGGCTGAGGTGGGAGCATCACATGAACTCAGGATGTTGAGGCTACAGTGAGCTGTGATTGCGCCACTACACTCCAGCCTGGGAGACAGGAGTGAGATACCCTGTGTCTAAAAAAAAAGATTTGATCACTCATTATTTGTTTAAGAATATTTTTGCCATTTGTAAGAGTGAATTTTTAGCCAATTAGGAATCCATCTTGTTTTTGTATTTTCATAGTGTTTAAATATATTAAACACTAAATAAATTCCTTTATTTATAAGTTACTTTTTAGAAAACATTATACAGTCTATTTTATAATGGCATATGTTACATGTTACTAATTTTGCTAAGAAGCTAGAAGTATTTCTGTTGTGTTGGAAAGAAGATAGGCCATTGCATATTGCTAGACTATTTTAGAGGAAAGACTTTTATTACTTCTAAAAACTTAAAATATTCAGGCTAGTATTATTAGTCTCTGAAATTTCTAGACTATTAACCATCTTAGCAAGACCTGTGCTCTTGGGGAAAAAATGCTAAGCTGAGCCCCATACATTTTTTTAGTTATTTCTATTTATTTAAAGTCTATGTATGATTATGAAGATTTTCTGTAATTATTTTGTATGCATTTGAATACAGAAAGTAACTTTCAGAAAAAAAATGCTATTGGTATGGTAATTGCTTTTGTAAAAAGCAAGGAAAAGACTAAATTTCTGAGGTAGAAACTGAAGGAAAGGCTAAAATATATGGACAGTGGAGGACAGAAAGTTTATATATGGCTTTTGGCAGTTCAGAAATTTATGGTTAAAATACTGCTTTGCCTCTTAAGTGGAAAGAAAAAATTTGTTTTTTTGAACTCTTGGCAAACATAGTACAGCAAAATTACCACAAGAGGGCAATGGAGGGCTTTCTCTGAGCCTAATTAAATTTGTTAGAATAATCAAAGTAGGCAAATATTAGTAACTGTAATAATGATTCACATCGTTAGTGTTTAAAACATTGTTTTTTCTAGAAAATGTAAATGAATTTTATATGAGCAAAACTACAGCAGTATAAAACATTATACATTATATAACATTTTAAAGCAAAATTATAAAAAGAAAATATATTTTCCTGTTGTGACGTCACAGTTGAATTACATCATAATTCTTAGTTCAGATTAGAAAATATTTACTGAGCTCTTATTTATCTTGTTCCAGATGCTATAAATGAGCAGGTAATCCATTATTATGTTGTAGCAAAGTTAACTTATTTTGTACTGTTTCGGAAAATTTAAAAATAAGAAATTCTCAGCCATTTAAATTCTTCTGCCCTACGCAATGATATACCATAGTTTAAAGACAACAATAACAAAATCATTTCAGAATGTACTCTTAGTCTTAGATAAATAGTTTCAAAAGCTTCCTGATGCAAATGAAAAAGTCTTTTGATTTAGAAGATGATAGTGGACTCATCATGGGTTCGTGCGTTCTTTATAGTTCACATGTGGAAATGACGGTGCCAACTAAAGGGATATAGCAGTCAGGAAGTGAGTGTGTGGGCTTAAAGTATTAAGGCAGGTGGCTTTGCTTCTCTCACATACATGAAACTTCAGGTTTCATTCTCTTAACTATTCATAGCTGTGCTTTAGTGTTGTTGAGAAAGGAAAAAAAGAAAGAAAGAAAAACAGGCCAGGCACAGTGGCTCATGCCTGTAATCCCAACACTTTGGGAGGCTGAGGCGGGTGAGTCACAAGGTCAGGAGTTCGAGACCAGCCTGACCACCATGGTGAAACCCTGTCTCTGCTAAAAATACAAAAATTAGCCGGTATGGTGGTATGCACCTGTAATCCCAGCTACTCAGGAGGCTGAGGAAGGAGAATCGCTTGAACCTGGGAGGCAGCGGTTGCAGTGAGCTGAGATAATGCCACTGCACTGCAGCCTGGACGACAGAGTGAGACTGTCAAAAAAAAAAAAATGAAACACCACAACAACACAATTTGATCCCTCCCCACCCTGCAAATCACCAAAGAATGACTGTTACCATTGATGTCATTTTAAATCGTCCCTGGGTGTTCGTGCATAGCTGGTTCCAGGACTCCCACCAGTACCAGAATTTGAGACTGCTCAAGTTCCTGATGTACAGTAGTGCAGTATTTACATATAACCCACGTGTATCCTCTTGTGTATGTTCAGTCATCTCTAGATTACTTATAATACCTAATATAAGGTAAGTACTATGAAAATAGTTGTACTGTATGTATGTATGTATGTATATATGTACTTGAGACAGGATCTCCGTCTTTCACCCAGACTGGAGTACAGTGGCACAATCTCAGCTCATTACGACCTCTGCTTCCCAGGCTCAAGTTATCCTTCCCGCCTCAGTCTCCCAGGTAGCTAGGACTACAGGTTTACACCACCAGCCAGCTAATTTTTGTATTTTTTGTAGAGACAGGGTTTTTTGTCATGTTTCCCAGGCTGGTCTCTAACTCCTAAGCTCAAGCAAACTTCCTGCCTTAGCCTCCTAAAATGCTGGGATTATAGGCATGAGCCACCACACCTGGCTATACTGTATTTTTTATGATCTTTTTAAAAATTGCTGTGTTGTTACTTTTTCAGTTCTCTATTGGTAGAATTCACAAATGTGGAACCCACAGATACAGAGGGCCAACATAAATACATACATGTATATAAGGAAGTATGTATATACACACATGGCAAACACATAAGTTTTGGATCAGAAGATAAAGTATATTTATTACTGTGTTTTACAGTTTTTTAAAAAAGTTTGAAAGTCATTGATTTAAGTAAATATCTGTCATTTTTTTGTCTATTGGGTGATGACTATTGTAGTTTTGAAGTGATGGCCAAAAAAAAAAAAAATGCTGCATTGAAATGACTCACTGAAATTTTAAGACACAGCCAGTGTACTCTGAGCTGGTCATGGGTTTATGTTACCTCTACTGAAGTTTCAGCTTTAACTCTTAGATCATTTCACTTGTGGTATTATGTAGCCTATGATACCCAGAAGTCTTTGAATAACACAGTCAGGCTATAGCAGTTGATAAATAGGAACTAGGTATGTACATAACATCATTATAATTTAGATTGGATCATCATTTTCTCAGGCATGTAGTTTAACATACACTACCACACACACAAGCTTGCCAGGGACTAACAAAGAGCCAAATGTCTTAGGATGCAAAATGCCCAAAAGTTCACAGTTGGGATGGAAGTTAATACAAAAAAGTAAGAATCCAAACTCGAGCTTTATTTAAGCTAGCAGTACTGCCTTCTATTCGTCCTGTGTCTTTAGTAATACTTCCATGATTAAGATGCAATCGTCCCTTTATAAATATGAATTTGAATCTAGAAAAAGATATAAAAGGTGGGGTTTTTCTTATGAATCTGGGAGTTGTCCTTTTTAAAACCTAATTTGAATTCACTATATTTGTATATCTAATAGACTTTTATGTTTAAATCTTTAATATTATATATAATGAATAAGAAGTTAGCAACATAAAAATATGTTTCTGTATTTTTGTAGGTAACTAATTTCTTATGTGATGTTTTTCTTAGATCCTGTTTAAGTTATAGATACCAGATTAGATAAAGTTAGTTCGTTAGATACAAATATGTATAAAATATTACTATCTCACAAATGTAATGAAATGATTTTCACAAATCCAGTCAGAAAGTAATGAAGGGCCTTTCTATGTTGGAACACATCAGTTTTCTAATTTTGGTTTAATCATATACAAAATGAGAATGATTAATTCATTAGAATATAAGCAATGCCTTGATAGATCAGGACCTGTTCATTAAGCCCAGTTTTCTGACTGGTGGTGTCCCCTCAAAATAGAAATGCCTGCCCTTTGTGGGTGTGAATTTCAGAAGGTTAGCATTTTTGTGAGTCTTTTCTATTTCTTTTTTTATTTTTTTGAAGATGGAGTCTTGCTCTGTTGCCCAGGCTGGAGCGCAGTGGCACAACCTCTGGCTCTTGGGTTCGAGCGATTCTCCTGCCTCAGCCTCCTGAGTAGCTGAGAGGTGTGCACTACCATGCCCAGTTAATTTTTGTATTTTCAGTAGAGACAGGTTTCAACATGTTGGCCAGGTTGGTCTCAATCTCCTGACCTCGTGATCCACCCATCTCAGCCTTCCAAAGTGGTGGGATTACAGGCATGAGCCAGTGCACCCGGGCTCCATTTCTTTATTAAAATAAAGACCTTAAACACATCTCTATAGCATTGTTGTGAAATGAAATGATATAACTAGGTCGAAGATACCTGGAACTTAGAGGATACTCAGAGGTTAACTTTCTATGCCTTTATTCCTTTTCTTGATGGCATTAATAACTTACATTGTTACTGTCCAACAAAAACCAGTTCTCATGTGATGTCCCTACTTGAAATGTTTGGAGCTGTCTGCTGCCCATGGTCAAAATACTTAGCTTCTTAACAGAACTTTCAGTCCCCTTGCAATTTCAGGCCAACCTTCTTCTCCAGCTTCATTTTATAATACTGTTCCCTATAGTCCACTCACACTGAAGTTCATGAGTTCACATCATTCCTTGGCACACACTTCTCTGCTTTGTATAAGCTGCTCCTTTTACTTGAAATACTTTTCCATCCTTTCTAACCCTGACAAACTTCTCCTTACCCTAAGACCAGCTGTTACCCCTTCGTGAAGCTTTCTTGAGCCCCCTTGTTACCTGTTCTTTTTCTATGCTCCTACAAAAGTTCAATAATGTCTTTATTATAGCATTCATCTGGTTCATTTCAATTGTTGACGTAGGTGTCTTTTACCACTGTTTTTAGATTCCTTTGAGGACAAGGACCAAGTCATACTGATCTCTATAGTACAGCACCTAAACAATGCCTGGCACAGTTTATAGGCCCTCAGTAAATATCCCCAAGAAAGTAAATGGGTGGAGGTCAGTAGTCTTATTTAGGACATCATACGATCTGAAGGGTGCAGAATTCATCTGCCAAGATATTGTTCTGTCCTCCTACCAAACTTAAATTCCAACAACAGTCATTGAAAAGGTGGGAGTGCTGTCTGCCAAAGGCTGCTATTAGAAAATAAGCATGTTGCTAAGGAGAAGGGAGCTCCATTCTCCTTGAAGCATTTAACTCTTAGGAATGAAGATTGTGAACATAAGCAGTACTATATAACTAGTAATGTATTATTTATTTTTGGAAATTAAAAAATAATGACAATTGTAAAGCCCTATGATAGGAATTTTTTTTTCTCAAAGTATGGGGGCTAGGCACCACTGTGGCTCACACCTGTAATTCCAACACTGTGGGAGGTGAAGGCAGGAGGATCACATGAGGTCAGGAGTTTGAGACCAGCCTGGGCAACATAGTGGGATCCCCATTTCCACAAATTAAAAAAAAAAAAAAGTTGGCTAGGCATGGCGGTGCATGCCCTTGGTCCCAGCTACTCAGGAGGCTGAGTTGGGAAGATCTCTTGAGCCTGGGAGGCGGAGGTTGCAGTAAGCCAAGATTGTGCCACTGCACTCCAACTTGGGTGACAGAACTAGACCCCCATCTAAAAAAAAATGTGATAATTTACTGCACATATGGAACAAAGCAGTGGAGTGCAGAGGAAATACTAGGAATGTGGGATCACCCATTTTATCATTGTGGACAAATTAGCTGAGATGCAAAGCACCAGTATATAATATAGAAATCATCAAAAAAGGCACAAAGAAGAGTCAAATCCGATTATGAGTCCCAGGTCAGAGGCATGGAGGTGCGGATCATTGGAAAGGGAAGAAAAAGACTTAGATAAAGTTCAGAGGATACAATCTTGAGATTAAATAGTATTTGTTTATATAAAGTCCTGTTTTATGCAGGAATAATATTTTAATGTTTGTACCTAAAAGAAAATTGCATGTAGTCAACGACCCTTGAACATTTTTAGGAGGAGACCAATTTGGAGAGGGAGCAACATATGCAAAAACTGAGAGAATTTGCCTTTGGGTAGGAAGGGCAAGTAGTTCAGTATGTGCAAGACTGTCTAGTGGCCCAGAGAGAAGGTTGGATGGATTAATGGGGGCTTTGAATGTAAGAGTGTGGACTTGATGCTGAAAGGAACCTATTGAAAGATGTATAAGCCGGAAGTGGCAGAATCTGACTTAACTTATTAAAAGATTATTATAGCATTAATGTGTTTAAAAGATCATCATGACTTCATTGTAGAGATTAAGATTGGAGTCCTGGAGACCATTTAAGAAGTTGTTGAGGTAATCCAATCTGGAGATATGAAAATGAATATTGCCTTGGGGCAGCGGCAGTGATTTGGAGAGAATTCCCTGGGCAGGAGAACTGCACGATATTTACACTTTAACCTAACTGGGCTGCCGGTTTTAACCACTGCCCTCCCTGGGAGCTTGACTGTGTATCCTCTGTTAAAACACCAGTGGAGGGTTGTATTTAGTTTATAGCCTATCAGAATGCTACCTTCATACTTTGTTTGTGTGTACACACAACTCCCAGTTGAGCCCTGTTTACTCTCATATCCCTGGTGTTGACAAGAAATTAGTAGATATCTTCTTATTATTAAAGGTGTCCATGGAGACAGGCATTCTGCTAAGGAAAATAAAAGCGTTTATTGATATTAGTTGATATTATGGTGACATACTCAAGGCAGTAGTATTTTATCATTTAATATTAGACATTTTTAACCTCTGATACTCCGTATTCAACAGATGCCAGTTTGCCTGCACTCTTATTAAGGCACCATTCACTTTATGTGAACTAGATGGTATGTAAATAAGCTTTATCTTAGTGACTTGCGTTTCTCTATAAAACAGTTCTGACATGTAGTAAAGACAAAGGCTCTTAACTGACAAGAATGTAAAAACAAAAGTTGGTGATTCTTTTTTAGGATATAAGTTATTTTGTGTTTTGAAGAAGCATGATACGAGTAAGCTATAAATATAAAAGTTGTGACCATTTGAAGGTCTTTTGGGGACACTGTAAATTTCTTTTGATCAAACGAAAAAGGGAAAAAGATACAAACTTGCTTTTCACAATGAATAGTTAATTTTTACTTCTGTTGTACCCTATCTGAGGAGTTCTCACCATCCCTATTTCAGGAAGTGTATTTTCCTGAGTCAAACGACAGTATCAGTGAATATATTTGAGGAGGACTGTGTGTCTTAGGGACGGGATAGAAAGGAGGATTCTTGCCTTGGATAATAGGGAGCATCAAGTGACTGGCAGCTGCTAAGATCTGTTTCAAGTAACATTTTCTTTGCATCTAAACTCCATTTTTGAAATTTAGATCATTTGGCTAAGATTGTAGTTAATGTGGGTTTTTGTTTTTTTTTTCCTTTTAAATCATACCCTGCTTCTGGTGTATGCTACATTTAGCAAGAAAGAAAAGCTTATTTATTTCATTATCGACTGAGCTTTGGAGAGATCTGATATGTTGTTTCTTTTTTTTTTTTTTTTTTTTTGAGAAAGACTCAAATATATTTGTGAGATTTGATTAGATCAAAGACTGAATGATGTGCATCTCAGTTATAAGTGGATATAAATTCTATCTTTTATTTGAAGTCTAAGGGAGATAGGGGTGAGAAAGGAAATTGCTCTTTCTACAACCATCCCAAATTTCATTGTAGGTTTTGCACTACAGTAATAAATCGAGATAACTAGATTTGCTTAGCTAAGATGGATAGATTTATTGGTTCCATTTTAAAATTTTTATATGAATAAGTAAACTGCTACCAGTTGCGTGTATTTCATCTCTTCTAATAATGTTTTATTGCCATCTGCTCCCCTGCATTTTGACATCATTCAACTAAACAGCCCACTTGTCATAAAGCCCTGACTGGAGCTATCCCTTGTCAAAACTGGAGTGTGAAACATGTAAATATGCCCATCTCCTTACATAACAAGTAGATTTTTGTTTCTGATTCTCAGGAAAAAATAAAAGTAACAACCATTAATTGCCTGCTTTTTTTTCTTCTAAATGTTCCTTCATTGAAATTTATTTCCATGTTGGAAGCTTTCCAGTGCTGATGCAAGGGCACATCTGTGAAAACTATTCTTTCTCCCTATTTTCTTCTCATTCTGAGATTAAAATATTAAACCTTTTATAAAGGTAGACATCTAGATTTGTTCTCATATATGCTTTTCATAAAGAACTATTCTTATTAATAGATGTGTATGATTTAAACCAAGAGTTGGCAAACAGTGTTCCTTGGTCACATCTAGCCCACCACCAATTTTTGTGAATGAAGTTTTATTGGAAAACAACTACAGTACAGTTGTTTACGTATTGTTTGTGGCTGATTTCATGCCACAGTGGTAGAGTTGAATAGTCTCAAGAGTCTATGAGCCCCATGAAGCCTAAAATATTTATTCTCTGGCTCTTTACAGAAAAAGTTTTGTTAACACTGGTTTTAAAGCACATGAATAAGAATAACGATGTCTGATAATTCTGCATAGTAGTTGCAGAATTTATTGACAGGCATCAGAACCTTTGGTAGCACTAGTCCTGAGATACTATGATTTTCTGTTTGCTTGTCTGTAGCGCCTTTAAGAAGATTAACTCTTTCTGGGCAGATATCTTATCCTTAAATGTATCTTCCATACTAGAAAAATTCTTACATCTAAAATATTTCATGTACTAAGTAGTTGTTGAATGAGTGGATACTTTATTTTTTAACTACGTAAGATCTTGTGTCAGAGTGTAATAATAATTGACACTTAAGCATTTCTTACACATTCAAAGAAGTGTAAGTAAACACTTTTACTACCTCATTTAATCCTCTCACCTTTTGAGGTAGTTATTATTGCTGTTTTACAGATAAGGTAACTTAAAGCGCAGAATGATGACATTTCTAACATCACAGCTAGAAAGCCCAGAGCTAGTAGCCTGTATATTTTAAATTTTAGTTTTTATGCTAGATGTGCTACTTCTTCTACCATGAAAAAGCTGACCTACCATCTCTGCTTTTAAGAGATATTAAATTCAAACATAACTTTGAAAAATGATAAAGTATCATTTGTTTTGGAGAGCTAATGACTTTGAGAGATATCTTAGAAAATTAGTAGTAGTAATAGAAATGTAAGGAGTACCCTGTTTTTAAATTTTACAGTAACTTGTATTCATCATTAGAGATACTGTGGATATTGACATGGAGAAATCTTAAAATTTCTCTTTTTTTGTCGTACTTCATTTTTTTTCCCCTACATGATTAGAACTCTATTTATAGGGCAACTTCAACCTTAGATACCTTTCTCCTTTATTTCTGAAATTAGGCTGCTTTCTCATTTATATAAATAGTTGAAAATTGGTGGGAAAATGGTAAAAGCCAAATTCATTTAGCTTTCATGTTACTTTGGAAATAAGACATGTTAGAACTCTAGACATAATTTGAGTATAAAATAATTTTAATATATGTCCTTATGGTTTTCTCATCTAAATATGAACAAAATTTTACAAATTTAATAGTTTAAATACATTCTAAGCTTATAGTCTGTACAAGTTTACCATTGATCCTCTTGAGTATTCCTGGGATCATGAATTATGTCTCAGTTTTGTTTTTGTTCTTTTAAAAATATTTTATCTGAATTTTATTATTTTTTATTTATTTTCCTTTTTTCTCGTTTTTTTTTTTTAAGAAAATGAAGCACATTGGCGTCCTACAATAAAAGCATAGACTTGTCTTTTCACTCTACGTAGAAAATGGAACAGTAATATTAAGATGATTTAGAAAACTGTGTATATTGTAATAAGTAATTTGTTGACTTCATTGAATGCTAGTAGAACCAGATATGTTAAGATCTCTTATCTTTATCATCAAGGTACATACTGGGTTTCTTTTACTCGTATCTCTGACCAAATGGAAGTTTTCTATGTAAGGTCAGCTGGGAGAAAAGGGCAAGTCTGTGTGTACTGAATTTTGATGATGTGTGATACAAGAAATTAAAAAGAGAACTGAACGTAATCCAAGTCCCCACACTCACTTTAATTAAGATATTGTATATCCAGTTTAATCTGGGTTCTTAAAGTTGAAAGGCTGGTTGCTAATGGAAGAAGCTAACCTCCTGAAGATGTGGAAATATTTGATACTTAGCCTCGGGTGCACCTGTTCCAATTCTTTATAGTGTACATACCAGCATTCTCCACTGCTTAGAGAAATGGTAATAGTTTAATCTGTCCAATTTGCTTTTAATCACTGAGTAAAAAAAAAAAATTCTGATTTCATTTTTTAAAAATTGCACAAACGTCTCCAGAATATACTTTCCTCTGATCCCAGATCTTGGCTTAACTTCCTCCATTTCTGTTGGATGTGATATCATGCCTGGATTATGAAGAGTAGACTGTTGTTTAGGCTTTCAACATAAGGAGCTTGACAGACAAAATGCACGTATTCTGTGCTTCTCTTGGCCACCATCTGTTTGCAATGGCTGGGAAAGGGGCAGGGAAGAAAGCACTTGCTGCACACAATAAAATGCAAGCATGTTGCCATGACTGCTACCCAATTTAGTATGTATAAAATTGCTACCATACCATTGAGAACATATTTCCTGAGATGTTAAATTACAATACTTTATCTCCCCAAGAGTGCCACTTTGATGTAGTCCAGTTATTTATACAAGCACAACATTAGCCTCAGTGTTTTTAACAAACGCTTCTTGCAGTTGAGCCAGTTGTTTTTCACACCATAAAATCTCGCATATGACTTCTGCCTTGTTGGGGCTGTAAACATTTGTCAGGGAGAGTATTAGTATCCATTGATTTTTTTTCTTTTTCTTTTTTTTTTTTTTTTTTTGAGATGGAGTCTTGCTCTGTCACCCAGGCTGGAGTGCAGTGGCTCAGTCTCAGCTCACTGCAATCTTTGCCTCCTGGATTCAAGCAATTCTCCTGCCTCAGCCTTCCAGTAACTGAGATTACAGGCACCCACCACCATGCCTGGCTAATTTTTGTATTTTTTCATAGAGACAGGGTTTCGTCATGTTGGCCAGGCTGGTCTCAAATTCCTGACCTCAAGAGATCCACCTGCCTCAGCCTACCAAAGTGCTGAGATAACAGGCGTGAGCTACTGCACCCAGCCTAGTATCCGTTGATATTTTCAATACCAGCCTTTCTTCTGACTTAATGAGAATGAAGTATTATAGGATTTTAAAAATAAGGAATCAAAATATATTTTATGGTTATTCCTAGGTTTGTCCCTATAATTTTCTTTGCTGCTTTATCTTAATCCAAATGTAGTAGTTGAAGTATTCACACTGATTTTTATTGTCAACTATTCACAATAAAATAGATTGAGTACTTTAAGTCTGTTTGTCCTTAGTGAAAGTATTAGATCTCTAATTATGTTTCTTGTTCTGTTGCCCAGGCTGAAGTGCAGTGATGTTATCACAGCCCACTGCAACCTCAGGCTCCTGGACTCAAGTAATCCTCCTGCCCCACACCCCTGAGTAGCTAGGACTATAGGTGCGTGCTACAATGCCCAACTAAGTTTTGTTTTTGTTTGAGACAGAGTCTCCCTCTGTCACCAGGCGCCAGGCTGGAGTGCGGTGGCACGATCTCGGCTCACTGCAACCTCCGCCTCCCAGGTTCAAGCAATTATCCTGCCTCAGCCTCCTCAGTAGCTGGGACTACAGGCATGTGCCACCACCCCCAGCTAATTTTTGTATTTTTTAGTAGAGACAGGGTTTCACCATGTTGGCCAGGATGGTCTTGATCTCTTGACCTCATGATCCACCCCTCCCTCGGCCTCCCAAAGTGCTGGGATTACAGGCGTGAGCCACCACGCCTGGCCCAAATTAAGTTTTTGTTGTTGTTGTTTTTAGAGATGCAGGTCTCACTATGTTGCCCAGGCTGGTCTCAAACTCCTAGCCTCAAGTGAGCCTCCTGCCTCGGTTACCCAAAGTGCAGAGATTGCAGATGTGAGCCAACAAACCTGGCCACATTTCCCTTCTAAAGCAATTTATATAAATTCTCCTAAATGTTTCTCAAAATGTGAAGAATACAGCCTTTTATCCATATGTTTTATTTCAGGAACTTTGCAGCCATTAATTATAATGGCTAAAAACTTTGGGCAGCCAGGTTTATGGAAATAAAGTAGTATTTCTCTAAGAAACTAATATTTTACAGAATACATGAAGGGCTTAAAAGTGATAATCTAAGCTGTTAGAGACTTCAAGGAAAATTTAAAAAATAACACCTTCATACATTTTTCCTAAATTTATCTTAGCAAGCTCAGTAAGGATATTAAAATAGCAGAAATAAATTATCTCAACTATCACTATCCCTCCTCCAAACTGGTCCAGAAGTTAGTACTACCAGGTTTAAATCACATTTAAGGAGCTCTGACTTCATATTTTAATGGATCAAGACATTAACTGGCAAAGAGCTTAGCACACAGTAGGGACTTAATAATTATTGATGAATTAATGTATAAGAACATAAGCTTTGGAGTCAAATAGATATGGTTTTGGGTCCCAGATTCTCTCCTCTCCTCCACTGGTTTCCATGACCTGCTTTCCTGGTTTTTCTCCTGTCTGTCAGTCCCGAGATATTTGTTACTTGCTTTCTGCCTAAGGAGCTCTTCTGTTTGCATGCTGCACTTGCCCTGAAACAGTCTCGTTCACTCCCACAGACTCAAATGTCATCAATATGTTGGTGACTCTTGAATCAATTCTTCTAGCTTAGATATTTCTCCTGAGTTTTTTTTATTCAATAAATTATTTGTACTAGAAAGACCACAGGCGCCTCCAACTTGAACATACATGTGCTATCCTCCACTGTGAACACATGCATAGCGTAGTGCCTGCCTCATTATCGGCTCTTGGTATAAACTTGTGAGTGAAAGATATCTGTAGGTAAACTCAGTATTTTCCCCCCTTTCTAGCACTTATCACACTATAACATAGTAGATTTTACTTTCCTGTAAACTTGTTTAAACTCAGTAAAGGCAGAAATTATGTTTGTCTTGTCCAAGTCGGTAGAGCCAGCACATTGTTTGGCACACAGTAGTTGTTCAAAAAACATTTGCCCCATTTCATGATTCTACATGTTTTAGGACAAGTTACTTATCCTTTCAGAAGTTTATATTCTTGATCTGTTAAATAGTGACAGTACCTTGAAATATTGTTGTAAAGATAAAACAATTAAGTTATTTTCTCTTCAAAACTTTTACTATAGAAGAATATTCAAATACATGTATCTGCACTCCAGCCTGGGAAACAGAGTGAGACCTTGTCTCTAAAAAGTTTATTAAATAAGAAACAAAAAAAATTACTGTGTTGGGGCGGGTGCAGTGGCTCACGCCTGTAATCCCAGCACTTTGGGAGGCCAAGGCAGGTGGATCACGAGGTCAGAAGTTCCAGACTAGCCTAGCCAAGATGGTGAAACCCCATCTCTACTAAAAATACAAAAATTAGCTGGGCACGGTGCCAGGTGCCTGTAATCCCAGCTACTCGGGAGGCTGGGGCAGGAGAATTGCTTGAACCCGAGCAGCAGAGGTTGCAGTGAGCCAAGATTGCACCACTGCACTGCAGCCTGGGCGATCAAGTAAGACACCATCTCAAAAAAAAAAAAAATTACTGTGTTGGGAGATGTGTGGTAGGCAAAATAATGCCCCCTCCAAAGATGTCCATGAACACAGACCTGTGACTATGTTATATGGCAAAAAGAAATAAGGTTTGCAAATGGAGTTAAGATTGCTTATCAATTGACCCTAAAAATGGGGAGACTATTTTGCTTTGACCCACTGTAATCACAAGGGTCTTCAAAGTGGAATAGCAGGGAGGCAGAAGAGAGGAGCAGAGTGATACTAAGTGAAAACAATTCAACCCATGGTTGCTGGCTTTGAAGATAGTGGAAGGGGCTTTGGAAACAGAGAACTGGACAGTCTCAGTTTCCCTAGAGCCTTGAGAGAGAGAAACAGCTGTACCAACACCTTGATTTTGACCCAGTAATATCTGCGTAGGATAACTGTTAGGTTTAAGTAATAAACTTGTGTTATTTTTAAGCCAGTAAGTTATTAGTAATTTGTTACAGTGGCAATAGACAACTAATAGTTAATCAAATACTCAGAAAAAAATTGGAAATTGGGCATTTTGTGATATTAAGAAATATTTTTAAGTGTGATAATGGTATTATGATTACGTTTTTTTTAAAAAGAGTACTCTTTTAGAGATTATATTACAATGTAGATTAAATGACATATCTTGAATTTGTTTCATAATAGTTCAGAGATGGCAGGGAGCGAGGAGGATATTGATGAAACATGATCAATTATGAAGCAATGATTAACAAAGCTTGATTTTTCCTTTTATTAAGTTGTACTAGTTTTTAAAATAATGAATTAGTTCCATAGCATCCTCTACAGATAAGCAAAATGGATTTTTAAAAAAATTCTAGAATCATTGTAAACTCATAGACTTAGATATATTTGAAGTATTTCAATCCATTGTAGTTACTATTTTTATTTTTCTTAATGCTCAAACTGTACCATCTACTTCTTCAGATTATTTTGATGCAACTCTAGTAGTCTTCAGTATTTTCCTGCTTTATAATTTGACAAGGTATTCCAAACTCCTTATTCATTTTTTGACCTAATCCTAGAATCAGCAATTTCTCTAAGACATCTGGTTCCTTTTAGTAGAAAGACAATAATTCTGGTACAGGAGTCATTTTTTTCTCTAAACAAACACTTATTGAGCAATACGCCAGGGACTGCTGGGTGCTAGGAATATAGCAATGAACAAAATAGATGGTGTCCCTGACCTCAGGGTATGAGAAGAGAGGTAATAAACAATAAACAGAATATAACATGAGTGCTGTAGATAAAGAGAAACTGCTGGGGAATAGAGGAACTGCTGGTTTGTGGGGAATGGGGTGGTGTTTTATATAGAATGGTGCAGGAAAGCTACATCGATATTATGGCTTTGGAGCAGAAATCAGAAGGAAGTAAGGGAGCAAGCCATGTGAATGCTGGGGAAAAGATTTCCAGGCGGAGGGAACAGAAAGTACAAAGGCCTTGAATCAGAAGCATGCTGGCCAGTACAGAGGAATAATCAAGAGGCCAGCATGTCTAGGATATACTGGGCCAGGAGTCGAGTGATAGGGCATCGGGTCAGAGAGATAGCAGGGGTTAGACTCTCTAAGACCTTTCTTTTCAGTGCTGAATTAAAAGGTCACTATTGGAGGATTTTGAGCAGAGGAGTATCTGTTCAAAACCCTCCAATTATATACTGACTACATTTTTACTGGCTTTTGTGTTTATGGCAAGGGTAGAAGTAAGGAGATCTATAGGCAGTCACTGCTGTAATCCAAGCAAGAGATGAGGATGGTGGCTTGGACCAGGATGTACTGTGGAGATGGTGGGACGTCATTAAGTGATGTGCTTTTTGTATCATCATGAGCAGTTCATCTTCCAACACCAAACTTGCAAGTTTGTTCTTTGGGATACCATCCCCCACTCCCAGCTGACTTACGTTAAGTTTCCGAGTAAAGTTTGACAGAATGTAGTATATTTTTCACATAGTATATGTCATTAGTAAGAATATTTTACTGATAGTTGAATAATTTTATTTGAACCAAAGAATCAGCTGATTAATTTCATGCCTATTCAAGTACAGTCTGACCAGGGTTTAATCTATGCATTATTATTTTTTTTTTTTAAAGAGAGAAAAGGAGAAAGAAAGAAACAGCAAAAGAAAGAAAAAAAAAGAATGAAAGAGAAAAAGAAAGAGGACGAGAAAGAGGGAGAGAGAATGGGATTCTTGTTTTATTGCCCAGGCTAGAATACAGTCTAAAAATGGGTATTAAAAACCTCTTTTATGCCAATAATTGTGCTTAACAATGGAGACAGGAAGGAATAAGGGATGAAAATAACAAATAAGCAGCCAACCAATATTTTATTTAAACCTGTGAAATGCTGTGCAATTGCTGGGGAGTGATTTACTTCCAATTATGTGGTCACTTTTAAAATAGGTGTAATGTGATATTGAGAAATATGTATGTTTTGTGGATTTGGGGGAGGAGAGTTCTGTGAATATTTGTTAAGTCTAGTTGTTCCAGGTCTGAGTTCAAGTCCTGGATATCCTTGTTAATTTTCTATCTTGTTGATCTGTATAATATTGACAGTGTAATGTTAAAGTATCCCACTATCCAAGATGGCCGATTAGCAACAGCTCAGGAATGTAGCTCCCAGTGAAAGTGCAGAGAACGAGTGGATGCCGCACTTTCCAATGAATTTTTGTTGCCCACAGACCGGGAGATTCCCGGCAGAGGAGCCACACGGGTCGCCGGTGCGACTCTTTTGGCCGGCGCGGCTGTTTTGCCGGTGCCCCAGCACGGCGCTTCCCAGTGCGGAGTATACGGACTGACGGACGGGCTCGGCTGGTCCCATCCCCACAAGGAAAACAGCAATTGGAAGCGCTGAGGACTGAGAGTTTCACAGCAAGCACAGCAAACCCGGGAAGGTCCGGCTCTGTGGGGAAGGGGCGTCTGCCAAAGGAAAACTAAGAAACAGAAAAACTTCATCACCGGGCGGAGAGAGATCCAAGATGGCCGCATAGCAGCAGCTCAGGATTGTAGCTCCCAGTGAAAGCGCAGAGAGTGAGTGGATGCCGCAATTGCAGACGAATTTTTGATGCCCACAGACTGGGAGATTCCCGGCGAAGGAGCCACCCGGGTCGCCAGCACGACTCTTTTGGCCAGCGCGGTGCTTCTCGGTGCGGAGTGTACGGGACTGGGTGCCCAAAGGCTCCGCTGGTCCCATCCCCACAAGGAGAACAGCAATTGGAAGCGCTGAGGACTGAGAGCAAGCACAGCTGAACCCGGGAAGGCCCAGCTCTGTGGGGAAGGGGCGCCCCCCGAAGGAAAACTAAGAAACAGAAAAAACTGCGTAACCAACAAGCCGGACGTCCACTCAGAGACCCAATCTGAAAGTCGGCAATTACAAAGACGACAGGTGG